>WBMZ01013490.1:0-19292 GCA_013400975.1 Atrichornis clamosus | reverse complement strand
TTTTTTTTTTTTTTTTTTTTTTTAATTACTGAGTTCCCATCCCCTTAAAGTGTAAGCAGAGGGGGAAAAAAAAGACATTACTATTATACCCTAGGTTTGCACAGTGCTTACAGAAAAATGTTAAAATGAAGTTTGTGTCTCCTGGGGTTAATAATGTATGGTTAGTGTAGGGTTGTTATGAAAAGAACATAGTTACAGTGAGAGCATATGGCCAAATAAAAGAAGGAATCCAGCCTTTCCAAGATGCTGTTCTCATGGAATGGGAAAGGCAAGACTGACTGGAGCATAGACATGCTGTAAGCTGCAGCTAAGCTGCTTGTTTTCCTCCCAAAATATTAGGATTTTGCTTCAATGGTGATTTTACAGTATTTTAGTCATAGGGGAGAGGTTTTAGGGAGAGACCTGAGGGACATGCAAACACTAACACAAAATCACTGGTGACTAAAGGGATAAGGAACAATTTAGATTGGGCAGAAATCCAGTGATTGTGCCTGCTCTGGGGAGTAGGACGTGGTGGAGATGGTTCCTGGGGGACTCTTCTCTATGTGCTGGTGGATCAGAGATCAAGAGAGTAGCAGGAAAGGCAGCCACAAAGAGACTGAATAAAGGGACACATTAAATTAACTCGGGTGCAATTTGTAGGTGTCGATCTTGGTAGAGCTGAGCTACCAAACAAAATTAACTTTACCTATCACAGACTCACAGAATGATCTGGGTGGGAAGGGGCCTTAGAGGTCTCCTGGTCCTGCCCCTGCCGTGGTCAGGGACACCTTCCTGTAAGCCCAGGATATCCCATCCCCTGCCGCGCGCGGCACAGCGCCGAGACACCGCTGCAGAATGCTCCCATTTCCAAACAGCCAGAAGAGAGTTTACTTTACTGACAGATAAAGATAAACAGGAGGAGGCAGCTGTTAAAAGAATTCCATTGACCACTGACCTGAAAACATGTAGCTTTCCATAAAATGCTCACAAGCTAAATAAAACTGAATATTTAGATTCTGTGAAAATGTTTCCTGCAGCACCAAGGCAATTAATTTCAGAGGGTGGTGTGAGGGGGATATGTGGAACGGGGAAAGGCCTGGCTTTCTAGGCTGAATTACCACCACACTTTTCAGTATTACTGTGTGGACATCTTCACTCTCTCAAATTAGTGCAGAGCAGATGCCCTGACTGCTGCTGACTGTACACAGACTTCTTAAAGATCCTGACTCTGGCTCCACAACACAAGCCCAGACCTACACAGAGTAGGAAGCTTCCATTTCAATGCCTTCAATAATTTAAAATGTTAGTGGCATAGCAATAGACTGGAAATGCTAGAAAAGATATATAAAAACCTAAACCTGGAAATAGTCTTGATTTTGTTGGGGTTTTTTTGTTGGGGTGGGGATTTTTTTGCTTGTTTTTGATCAGGTTTGATACATACCCTAAACAACTATGTGTGTGAGGGGAGGGGGTGTAAGTGGTTGCCATCTTAGGCAAGTCTCTTTTCCACTGGCAGAGACCAGGAATCAATTTAGTGATGGCTGCAGTTAATATGTGGAAAGTTAAATCACTGATAAAATAGAGCTGATCTGTACACTTCCAGCTAATAAAAATAGTGATTTTTTTTTTTAATCCTGATCCTCCTCAACCACCTTCTCAACAACAGGTACCTGAATTTAAACCAGTTGGACTTCTTATCTGGGATAACAGGCTGTTAAATGGAAGACACCTTGGGCAATGGAGAAGATGCTGCCCTACAATCAAACAGGGAAATTGGTTTTACTTCCCCTTCCAACTGAGTAGTTATTAATGGCAAATAACCCCTTTCTGAGCTGTGTTTACTACAGCTGCCATAGGACACAGATTAGTTGCTTAGAATGGGCTAAAAAATTTCCTAAGAAACATAGATATGTGGTGACATCGTAACATTGTAGAAATTCAAATTTAATTTTTGCCAAGTCATTTGTCCTACAAAAAAAATTTCCCAGATAGTCTGGGAAAAACTGGAAACAGGAATAAAATGGAAGTCCAAGCATTACTTCAGATTATTTTGGGGATTTCCATTCAGCTTAGATTTTTGTTCCACATTTGCTTTAAGTTAAAAGTCCAAGCCCAAAGCAAAGTTGTGTTTTAGGAATGAGAACATATTGCTTAATCCCAAAGTAGTTTTTGAGTTGACTGAAAATGTTAAACTTTGGATCAGTCTGAAATGAAAATATTTTCTTTTTTTAATAATTTTTTTTTAATTTTTTTTTTTAATTTCATTTTCTATGTTTCAAGCCAGCAGTTAGAAAATAAGAATCTGTTCTCTCCACAGCTCTGGTGACAGGCAGGAAGTGCCAAGAGAGCTGCTGGGATTGACCCAAATGGAGCAGGGAGGAGAGGCTGACCTTTCCCCATTCTCCTGCCCCTGGGGCCTTCTGAATGTGTTCAGGAAAGGTGAAGCACAGAAACTGCTCTAGGTGTGAGGTCATCGTTGAGGAAGAGTTGCTGCAAAAGTTACGTGTTTTGCCATCATCACTGGTAAGCTTTTTCATACTAAAATTTCAATTTGGTGTTTTTATATTGTAACAGGTTTGGGTTTTTTCCCAAATATCCTGACGTGTAAGTTGCACTGACTAACACCAGCTGATGGATGTGCCATGCTTGATACACCAGGTGAAACGTGACCTGCTTGGGCACCTTCTTGGTGGCAAACAACCAGAATTTTGGTACTTGATTTCTGTCTAGTGGACATTTGCCAATTTGGTTCTGCAGGGACCCCTTTGGGACACCCCTTTTTTACACCAGTTGGACTCTCTTTAACTGAGCAGAGCTATAGAACTTTTGCTGGCACTAACCATACCTTTTCCACTGGAGAAAAAAATGTCATCATGAAAATTCAAAAGATATTTCCAATGCAACTTTATTTGCCAGAGGCATTTTGGTAACCTTGCTAGTTAGTTGGGTTTTGTTGGGGTTGGTTTTTTAATTTTTTTTTAATGCAGAAAATTCAATCCCAGACTGGCTGACAAATACTATAGTTGCTTTCAAAATATGAAACAAATGGATTCTACAAACATCGGCCAACAGCTACATTCTGGTATTTGTTTTAAATGCAAGAGAGACAAGTGTGAGCTGAGAAATTAAGACCCATAAATCTACCCTGTTCACATTGCCAGTTTATTTAAGTGATACACTGTTATGTTAGTTGAAGTGATCATAGGAGAGTGCTAATAGCAAGTGATTAGTTGCTCAGGCATATTTATTTAAGAAATATAATGGATTAAAAGTCTTCTGGTCAGAGTAGATACTCCATCATCTTTAAAGTAAAATAATTCCTGCAATTTATGACTCCTTTTGTCATAATTCAGGCTTAAACCCATGAATCATGACTGAATTGCTGTTGACTGGGCCGTAGGCAGTGAAATTTCTAATGCCGATAAAAAGAAAGTGGAAGTTTATGATTGCTGAACTTATTTTCCTCTTCAGGTTTGAAAAGAGAACACTGAAATGTTCATTTCTAATGTCCCCTTGCCTCTGACATTTTCAACTTTAAAATGGATCTCTAGAAACAGAAAGTGCTAGCACTTTATGTAATAAAACCATTTGCTTTGCATTTTCATGGTAACTCAGTAGAAAATGATACACATTACAAAGACAGCAATAACATTTCTGTGAGCATTGTACATTAAAGTCTTTTTTTGTTGCACTGACGTTCTACATAAGTATGGGAGAATTTAATACTTGACCATGAGTGGTGTGTGAGGCTAATTATAAAAACAGCATAAAAAAGGAAAGAACAGAAACTTCTGGTACAGTGTGCTGACGTTTCAGCACCCGAAGCCTGCAGAAACGGCATCACTAAAGGCTTATTTTGCCCATCAGGATCTGAACTATTTCCCTCATGCCTCTTGTGGGCCTTTTTTGACTTCCTTGCCACGACATGCCATGGGAATGGCATCTCCATAAGGATGTGCCAGGTGTCTGCAGCACAGGCTTGGAGTGGCAAAGAACAGAGGTGAGATCCCACCCTGAGCAGAGAGCGATCAGCACTGGTTATGTGTGCACAGGGGTGGTCAAAGTGACCCGAGTTCAGTCACACACCCCAGATTTGAAGGCCTTGAGTTACTGCTGGAGGCTGAAGAAATGCAGAGTTGGTGCTCTGCAGCAGCTGTGCACTGGGTGACCACCTCAAAAATTATTTGAAGTATCTCTCACCAAACACGAAGCACTGTCAAGCTACAGATACTTCTATTTGAAAAGTGGTAATCACAGAATCATGGAATGGTTTGGGCTGGAAGGGACCTTAAAGCCCACCCAGTGCCACCCCTGCCATGGGCAGGGACACCTCCCACTGTCCCAGGGTGCTCCAAGCCCCGTCCAGCCTGGCCTTGGGCACTTCCAGGGATCCAGGGGCAGCCACAGCCGCTCTGGGCACCCTGTGCCAGGGCCTCACCTCCCTCACAGGGAACAATTCCTGCCCAATATCCCACCTATCCCTGCCCTCGGGCAGTGGGAAGCCATTCCCTGTGTCCTGTCCCTCCATCCCTTGTCTCAAGTCCCTCTTCTGCTCTCCTGGAGCCCCCTTAGGCACTGGAAGGGGCTTTAAGTTGTCCCTTCTCTTGTCCGGGTGAACACCTCCAGCTCTCCCAGCCTGGCTCCAGAGCAGAGGGGCTCCAGCCCTTGGAGAACTTCTGTGGCTTCCTCTGGCCTGGCTCCAGCATCTCCAAGTCCTTCCTGTGCTGTGTTCCCAGACTGAAGGCAGCTCTGCAGGTGGGGTCCCAGGAAGGTAGAGAAGAGGAGGAGAAATCCCTCCCTCACACTCCTGCCCACACTACTTTGGATGGGCAGCAGGATGTGTCTGGCCTTCTGGGCTCTGAGTGCACACTGTCAGTTCATATCCAGCTTTTGATCCACGAGAACCCCCGAGTCGTTCTCTGCAGGGCTGCTCTCAATGACTTCTTCTCCCAGTCTGTGCTCATGTCTGGAATTGCCCCGACCCAGGGGCAGCACCAGCACCTGGCCTTGGTGACCCCATGAGATCCCCATGGGCCACTCTGGAGCGTGTCCAGGTCCCTCTGGATGGCCCCGTCCCTCAGGGCTGTCACTGCACCCTCAGCTTGGTGTCACCTGCAAACTGCTGAGAGTGTGCTCAGTTCATCTTCACTGATGAAGATATTGATAGCACCAGTCCCGGGGCAGAGCCCTGAGGGACTCCACTGGACACAGAGCCCTTGGTGCAGCCACACTGGCTGTGTCAAATCACCTCCTTCTCTTGCATGTACCTTAACATTGCCTCCATGAGGATCCTTCCACAATCTTCCCAGGCACAGAGTTGAGGCTCACAGGTCTGTGGTTCCCTGGGTCTCCACCTTCGAAAAACAGTAGTGATGTTTCCCATTTTCCAGTCACTGGTGCCTGAGTGCTGTGGCATTTCAAATATGATGACAGGGTACTTGGCAACACCAGCCATTTCCCTCAGGACACTGGGATGCATCTCATCAGGCAGAGATGTTCTCACTGTTCAGTTTCATCAAGTGATCCCCAAATTCCTGTGGCTAGCAGTGGTAGGACTTTGCGCTGTCCTTTTCCTTTCTTCCTGAGCTCTGCACTTACAGAATCTCTTCTTGTTGCTCTTCACCTCCCTGGCCAAGTCCTGTTCCACCTCTGCCTTGGCTCTCCTGACCCCAGCCCTGCACTCCTGGGCTGTATGCCTGTACTCTGCTCAGGCCACACGTCCCTGCTCCCTCTGGCTCTGCATCTCCTTCTCACTCCTCACTGTGAGGAGTTTAGAGAAATTAAATTACAGGTGCTGTGGTCTTGATTTCTTTATGCTATAGTGGCGAGGTGTGTTTTACACCATATCCACTTCTCTGTTACTGCAATGTAAAGATAATGAATATTTACCACTCACAGTTTGTCCCTGGGGATGAGTCACCTATTCCGTGCCAGTGTGGGTGTAAGTTAGAGATGGGTAACTGGAAAGGCTTTTAGGAATGAATGATAAGATTTATTGGACTTAATAAATTAAGATTTATTTATTCTCATGCTAAGAAATGGCTGCAATTTTAAAATATCTGCTCTTTTTTAGTTTGTCTGGCTCCCGATAGAGTATCTGTTGCTCTTGCTGTACAAGTTTTAATCTGAATGGGTCATTGTGTAAGTCCTTCTCTGTGAGAGCTTTCATTTGCTATCTGGGACCCAATAATGGAATTGCTCTGTATGTGGGAGCACTTCCGCGAGTCAGGAACATGAAAAACATTCCTGTCTGCCTTGCTGCATGGCGGCAGAAATGTTAATATGTGGGTAATATGTAAGCAGAAGGTCTCTAATATCAAATCCTTGTGAAGGACACATGGTCTGTGGTGGAACTAAAGCTCCTTTATGCTGCACACCAGCAGGAGCTGTGGTCACCGCTTCTCCATTCCGGGCTTACCCGTGTTGGGCATTGGCTGGAGTCTGTGCAAACTGCTCATATCTCTCCTCCACCACAGGACAGTGCACAGCCCCATGACCCTAAGATAAAACTTCAGCCTAAAACTCTGACAGTTTTCCCGAGCCAGTCATCGACAAAATGCCCAAGGAACTGGACTCCTGTTAGCTTCCTTCCACAATCCTCCATTCAAAAGACACTTCACCTGTATGCACAAAAGTGTGTTTGTGTGGTTACCTATGTCTAACTCTAACCAGACAAACTTATTTGGATTATCAAGAAATTATTGCACAGGGCTGTATCCCTCTGAGTTTAAAACAATACCTATTTTTCCTATCCCAGGGACAAAAAACCCCCTGTTCTGACCATTTTGTAGAAGCACCCAAGGTACCTCCTGCTCGTTCTGACAGGCTATTGTACACAAGCTATTAACACACTGATTTGTGGGCAGATAGGATGAATGCCCAGGTGGTCTCTGGCCTCCCGAAGGAGCTCCAGCTCTCTCCCTTCAGGCAAAAAAGAACCACTCACTGAGATTAATGCTGCCTTATCTCGCCCTCCTTCAAAGCCAGCCCCAGTCAAACCCGGGCTCAGCTTTCAGCTGGCAAACTCAGAGCTGTGAACTAAAGCCCCTGGACTGAAAGTTAATGCATTTTTTTCCAGGGGTAATGTCACGGTGTGTGGCGTACGTAGGCGTGGGCACGGGTGCATGAACTCACACAAACCCTGTCCTATCTTGGCCTATTAAATTAATTGTGACATTAAACCAGGGGCTTATTGCCGGCTTCTGGGGAGGCTTAAACGTCTGGCCTTGGAAACATGCATTTCAGAAAGATAGCATTTTTCTATTTTAAATGCTTTCAGGCTTCCTTTTATAGAAGCATAAGCACAGTCAACTTGTTCCTTTTGTTTGACCTTTTTGCTGAACACACCAGAAAATAAAGCTCTTCAAAGTCAGCGGAAGATTCCTGAGAAAATTCAAAACACTTCAGATTAAGACGTAGATATACATTTCTGGAAAGAAGCAAGAGATAAAAATACCTACAGTATTTTCTTCTTTTAAAGAATTAGGCTATAGTAATAGTAAAGTCTAACAATAAAATCTAATGAAAACCAATACAACAGCAATAAAACAATGAAAATGTAGTAAAAGTGTATGGATAAGTTCTAACTATGTGGCTGCATACACACATCCCACAAGCAATAATTGGAAATTAAATCTTAAGAATCCCTTTAGTTCTTTGGGAAATGAGAAAAAAATCCGTGTTTGAGGCTGCGATGGCTCCTTGACAGGAGTTGTAGGAGCACTCTCCTGTGAACCAATGCATTCTGAAGAATATAAGAAATAGCCATTTTTTTGCCTTGATTTAAAACTTTGCTGCTGCTTTTCTGCATGAACCGTTAACACTCAGGCAAGAGTTAGGTTGAGGTTTTCGAGCAAGGTGTTTCTATCCATGTTACAAAGGTAACTTTCAGTCTTAAAAGCCAGTGAGTATCTTTGCAGCTTTTCAGCACCCGATGGTCATCTATGGTGGGGTAGTTAATGCATTCCAACAGGAGCTCTCATGGATGACACTTATATATCCCACAGGTATTTTAATAAATAGTGATCTGAACTATAGTGAATAGCTTATTATTACTTTATATCTTAGAGGGAATTTTTGACCTATCTCCTAAATTTATCTTTGTCATTTATTATCTGTTAACTAATGTGTAACAGTTTAAAGTTTTCCTCAATTTTCCCACTTTGGAGCTTTATTTGCTTAGCTTTCTTTGTTGAGGTGGAATTAACTGCATTCTTACATCAAAACAAAAGCTTCTGCACAAAGTTTTAGCACAAAGCAATGAAAGTGCAAATCTTTTCTTCCTCTGTTTGCCCTGTTCAACCCTCCTCTCTTTAGTTTCACAGTTGCTTAATTTAATTAAGAGGAACAAGGATTGTCGAGCAGATACGTGGAACAGGGGCATTAGCACCCATGATTCAGTCTCCCTCGTGCTGATGGAAGTGATTATGATTTCAGAAGCAGAATTAGTGCTGCTGAGTGCTCCTCAGACACAATCAGCCTCTCAGAGGCACCGGGGATTTGAGGAATGACCCTGTGAAAACAGATGTTGACAAGACCTCAGATCCTGTTCTCCATCAGCGCCCCGAGATACTGCAGGGGTTGGTGTGTGGGACCTCAAACACTTCCCAAAAGCCAGGGTTTTCTCAGCTTTTAACTCAAAATAGGAGTGTTTGCCCAAGAAAAGGAGAGGCCCTGGCAGCAAGCAGACACGTTATGCATTCAAGAAAGACCCGTGTGAACAGAAGACTCTGGGCAGACTTTGCAGGGAGAAGCAAAGCTCCAGGCAAAGGTTTCTCCAGTTTCTGCTGACCAGCACAGCAGGTTTACCAGGGACTGACAGGGCTCTAGGACCTCCACTGGCCCCAAGCACCTCTGCAATTCTGCATCTCTCCAGCCCCCTCAGGCATTCAGCACCCCACTGCCTGTCCAGGGAAAAATCACAGTCAATGCAGCATCCCCAGCCACTAACAAATCCAGGTCTACAGACCCAGGTCCCTTCCCAAGGGTTTCACCACTGTTAGAGCCCTCAGCTTCAGCCCTGTATTCACAGCCTGGAATGTGCTTTTTCTTGCCAGCTTTGAAATACTGAAGGTATAAAAATGCCCACACCTTTCATCCATCTAGCATTTAGCACTAAGCATTTATTCTTTTTTTTTTTCCCCCCACATCTTGCACACCTGGGTTGCATATAAGGCCGTTGTCGCAGTGTGTGGCTGCCATGACATAATTAGTGTTTGCTAATAAGGCACCGAGTCTGCAGGACAAAGTGGTGCAGTGAAAGTCTTCACCGAGATGCTGAAAGCAGCAGAATGGGCTGGAATATGTTAGGAAGTTTTAAAAAGGCATTAATCCTGGGGGATACTCAGGGGCAGGAACAATCCAGCCCTCTGTGAATCGGAGTGAAATGATTGCAGGGAGCAGAGGCTACACCGCGTGGAGGGTTTTGCTGGAAACCACTCAGACTTTGAGAGCATGAAAAACAAAATTGCAACAAAATGAAAAAATTCTGAGAACAATTTTTCAGACCCCTTTTTTGTGTTGCTTTAAGCCTGTGAGAGCTTATTAAACGATCCCACAAATAGGAAATTATGTCTACTTGTTCCATTTTTTAAAAAACACAAATATTTCTGTGAAATTGAACGTCTCGAGGCACTCAACATAAAAACATACAGACCCTGCCCTGCAAACAAAGGTCTCGATTCTCATGTGACAGCATGAGAATAACTAACACAGCTAAACACAGAGGAAAGGGGCTGGGCACAAAAAACATGCAAGACTTGGCAAAATCAAGTGTTGCAAAGCTGAAAGCTACAATTTCACAAAAAAAAAAAAAAAAAAAAAAAAGGAGGTAGCCAAGATGGATGGATAAAACGTGAAAGGGGCAGTGGGAGCGTGCAGGTATGAGTGGATATCTGGTAGCATCACAGATAAACACATTGGTGCACACTTTGAAAAAAAAGAGGAAAAAAAAGAGTATAAATCCCCTCATAGCCTTTTCCCATTTGCATCCCACATGCTTCCGCCGAGCCACTCGGGGCTGTGTAAAAGAGCCCACTGTTCAGCAGCAACTGGGGAGCCAGGGTCAGCTCCTGGGCCTGGAAAAAGCCACATTTCACTTATCTTTCCTCCTCTCCTCATGCCCAGATGCTTTGCAAAACAAACAAACTACATATCTACATATCATAGCCAAAGCTGCATATCAGACTACATCCACTGAAAGCCTCACTGTCTGGGGCTGTGAGGTTCAGCAAACCTTGGCTGGGCTGTCCTTGAGCCTGCTGCTTGATTTATGTTTTCAGATGGAAACTATATGAAGCTCTTAGTTATGCCTGGTTTTCTGCCAAAAATGAGTTTGACCTAAACTGGGCTTTATAGAAACCTAAAGAGCAAGGTGAAGTGTCACATAATCCACAGTAAAACCTGGCTCTATTTTTTAAATTATTTTTTTAATAAAGAAAGCGTGCATTTTGTTAGGCTGAACTGTGAAGTTTTCACTCGTTTTAAAACTTTCTCTGTGGCTGCTGTGAAAGGAGTAGCTGGAAGGCCCAAATTGGCTTTCCTGTCTTGTCTTTTTTTCGTGTCACATCGGTGCGGTCTGATACCAAGGCAACAAAGACGGAATGAATTGGGACTGAAAATTGTCTGTTTTCAATAACAAGCACTATCTCTGGAGGAAAAGATCCAACTTTACACACATGTAGGAGGCTAAGATGTTCTAACAGAGGCAAAGAAATCATTGTGAACAATTAGCATCTGGAAAGAAAAGCAGAGATAAGAAGCTGAGGCAGAGAATATTCCCCAGTTGTGCCTTTTAAAAAAATATCGTGCATCAGGTTCCATCCCCTGTAGCCGATTGAACGGAGTGGGCTCTGCTCATTAGCGGCATGGGCCGTGCCGGTTAATTACTGTAATTCCTAGGATGGGAAGTGCCACCTAGCGGCACGGACCGCGCCGCCGCGGGAGCGCATCCCGCACCCCGCGCCGACAGAGCTGCCCCAAATCCGCCCCAAAACTCCGGAATAACACAGGCCACTGATGGTTTATCAAGTGCCAATGGGAATCACGGCTCCGGGCAAACACAAGAGGCCTCCTAGTCTAATTTAGCCGGGACAATAGGTCCCAGAGACCCAAGATGGATATCCCTGGTGCAGATGCATTCCTTTTAATTCTGTTTGATTTACCAAATAGGAATTCCTCTAGGAAACCTCAACAAAGAAGTGGATTAATGAGAACCCTAGCAGAGAGTGTTTGCTGTATAAGCAATTCCAAGCCTAAGTAAAGCAAGGGGCAAAGTCTGATCAGCGTTCAGTACCAAACTCAAATAAATTTTGACAGAAGTGGGTGAAAAATGCGCCAGCTGCAGGTCAGCAAGAAATGCTAACAACCCTCAAACACTCGTCTGCCTACTTTCATTAAAAAGCAAACAGGGAGAAAAACAAACACTTATTTTTCCCCTGCCTTTTGTTGCTCTGTGAAGTTTGTTTAGATACTTGTCCCCCTTCAGCTGTACTGTCCCTGGTTTCTCCTGGTTTTGTGGTTTTTTGAGGCTGTTCCTCAACCCCCTTTTCCTCTGCCTGGGCACCTGTGCAGGGCAGCTCCTGCCATCAGGCCACCTCAGCCCTCTGCCAGGTCCATCCTCTGTCTCTGCTGTCCCAAAGGCTCCTCAAATTCCCTGGTTTGCTGTTATGCACGGAGGCAGGAAGACCCTCCCGCCCGAGCTGCTTACAGCTGCCTCCCTGGAGTGTGGCACGGAGATCCCCTCTCTTCTTGGACTGACCTGAGTCTGCAGTGCTAAAACTTACTGAATGGAACAGAGGGAGGCTGCTGTGCTTCAGAGAGCTTTGTTTCAGCTGCTTGGTCATAACCATCTTCTAATGGTAAAGCTATTTGACCCACTGAGCACAGAAAGTGCAAAAACCTGCAGTGCTGGTGGTGGGCAAGACACAGAAGCTGAGAAACTGGGGATGCTGCCGGTTTCAGTAGGAACACTTAAAACCCACAGCCTCCCCTATCCCTGGTGCATCTGAACCATGGGAGGAGAACAAGAATTTAAAGGTGATCAAACACCTCCTTCTTGTAATACTCTGTGCAAGGACGTAGCTTAGGCCAAAGACAAGAAAAATAAACACCTCCTAATCTGAGCAGACCTGGACCACATCTCATGCTTCAAAACAGAGTGACAGGCAGGTGGTTTTATCTGTACTTATGGTGCCACAGTGCCCCTTGTTTCTCGGCTCTCAGGACCAGCAGGAAGGACCAGCAGCCACTACAAAACTTCCATACAGCAGCAGCTTTCGGGGAGTCTCGGGGGGAGCTCGAGCCCCCAGCGTGAGAGCTCCTTCTCTGCTCATCACCAACCCCATCTGCAGATTCACCACCCCAAAGAGATGGCACCAGCTGCTCTCTGAGCACTTTGGGCATGGGCATGCCAGCTGCAGGGGCTGTAGTGCTGCAGGCGTGTGCTCAACCAGGTAAAGGTTGCACTCCTGCACCCGGCTAACAGCAACAGGAGGTCCACTTGCATTAGCAGAGAAAAATCTCACAAAGTTTATGGTATTTCTGTCTGATTTTATACTAAAAAGGGCATCCTTTAGCTCCTGCAGCCAATGTTATGAATACCAGCACTGCTCCCATTCTCCCTCATCCTGGGAGACCCCACTCGCTGCAACAGAGAAAACCTTTCCCTGAATGTCTGGATAACAGAAACACTTATTTTTATCCTTCCTTGAGCAGATGGAGGATAAAAGTGGCTTGTGGCTTCCCAAAACTTGGTGAGAAATCCTTGGTGGCAGCCAAGGCCTGCAGACACTTGGTCATAGTGGACACCTGGGGATGGTGTGGGGAGAACATGGAGCTTGGGGCTCTTGGTCAAATCTTGCAGATTTGGTTTGCAGAGGCATTTTAGCAGCACTGCCCGATGCCTGGCCTTCGGGGCTCACCCAGAGAGATGTCTTTGCTCGCTGTACCTGCCTGCCACAGCTGTTGGAGGAGGTGTGGAGGTGCTGGTGCTCACGGTGCTCATCACAAATCAATCCTCGCTCGTTGACAGTCCTGGGCTCCCCAAAACTCTGAGCCCATCTTCCTCACAAACAGTGAGATTGTTTGGCAAATCACTTCCTTTTTTTTTTGATTGTTTCTGATTATTTTTGTTTGGTGTTTGGGTGTTCAGGGCAAAGTTGCTTCCTCTTACTAAACTTTTCTCTGCTACCACTGTGATTCATATTCTGTGTAAAACTCAAACGAGCTTCATGAGTGCTGCATTTCCTGATTTGCGGCCTTCAAAACACACATAAAAAATCATTAAGAATCAGAGAATGTTCAACAAAGCAGGGTAATTTTCAACAGAGAGGGACTGAATATTTCTCTCTGCTTTTATACCCATCCTTTCCCCACTGAACAAAAAATTGCCACTTCCTTTGTAGGACATTGTTAGGTTTTGGGGGGGAAATGTTTACAGCTACCCCAAGAATCTTACAAATTGCGGAAGATATGTTTGCAGACCTCTCTAGCCCATTTGTTTGTTTATTTTACATGGCATTATCCCAGGTATTATCTTGGACATATCTGAGAGCCAGGCAATAGATGTGAGATGCTGGAGCAGGCCTGGATCGGCTCTTTCGAGATATTTACACTCCTCTCACAGTGGGCTATGACTCTCCCTGTAGATACGGGTGTTTTCATCTTTCCTTGACTGCTAACAGCTACCAAAATTTCCACCTTTCTATTTTGATCTACAAAAAGTAGTCCCCAGAGAAGAAAAGTAGAGATTTTCCTTCATGGCGTAGGGCAAGAGAAAAGACCGAACTCTCCCTTTCCTCTACTTTTTAGGGTCTTCCTGATCTCTTTAACTTCTTTTCTTCCCCATCACACACGGTCAAGGAGAAGAAACTGTTGACTGACGCTTGTGGAGTCAGCAGGACCTTTCCAGTGACTTCAGTAGGTTTTGGATTAATCATGTTGCCAATGTTTGTTATTGCTTTAGCCAAGGATGAGAAGGCCCAGGAAGAAGAGATTAGTTAAGAAAATCTCTCTTAATCCATTTCAAGAGTTTGCCCTATCAGTGTGGAACCAGACCCAGTGAGTTCATTCTTTGCACAATGGTGGTACCTTCATATCATACAGAGAAAAAAAAAAAAAAAGTGGTATGAAAGCTTCATTTCTTTTGGTAACAGTAAGAGAACAAACCCACATTTGATTTTTCAGGATTATTTCTGCACTAAAGCTTACGATGCAGCCACAGAGTTATCAAAACAAAAATAATGTGTGCCCAGGATGGAGTATATCAGAGGAAGCTCAGGACAGTACGGATTAGCACAACACTTGACTGTGGCTCAGGCCACCCTGTGCTGATAAGTTTCTTAGTTTCTTTCCCCTTGCTTGCCTTGTCCTGTGTTTGATCCTCACAGGGATCAGCACTGAGAAGGACCTTGGTGGTGACCTGCCCACACTGACCACTCCTCCCCAAAATCACAAAGCAGCCATTCTCTCCAGAGCCAGGCCCGGCTGTGGGAAGCAGACTGCTTTCTCAGCCTGACCTGAAGACAGAGCCTGATACTTACCCCAGGCAGAACCCAACACCACCAGCTTCCTGACACAGGTTTTGGGGGGATTAGCCACGGAAACGTAAAACATCCCAGGCTGGCCCCCTGTCCTTGGAGCCAGGGCAGAAGCACTGAGGCAGAACAGAAGGCAGCACTGAAATACAGGAGGAAAACACATCACTGGCTTTGCCATCATCCAGTGCTGCTGAAAGCCTGGACCTCCTCCTGATAAATCCTGTCCTGGACACCGACTATCTTAGTGCAGATAATGCCCTGTCTGCATCATTACATTTAATGCAGAAATAATACCCAACCATCAATTGTGGCTTGTTCAGCTACCAAATGAAACACTCTATTCACGGTTTTCCGTAGCTGAGCGCTCTCCCCTCCGCTGAAGAAATATGGAGTAAAAATAGGTGGAGAAGGGTTTTACCACAAAAGAAACATTGACATAAGCCATCAAGTGTTTTGTTTGAGAAAGTGGTTGTGTACACTATGGTTACTGCTGCTGCTCAGGTTGACTCCTTTGGAGAGTTTTAATTTGCCTCCGAAAACATATTTCACTTGAAGCGTAGGAAAGAGCAGCACTGGGAAAAGCTTTTCTTAAATGTGGAATATGAGAACTTGCAAAAGTCTATTGTTTCGAAAGATTTTGTGGTTTCTGAAAACACATTGGGGTTCAGATAACTGAATCACTGCAGAATGAGGAAGCAGGCCACATTTCTGTACCTTTAAGAGGAAAACTGGGCCAATGGACTCATTTTCAGCACAGCCAGCATGGCACAGCCCTTTGCAATTAGGATGGGAGTGGGAAGTTAGACCTTCAGAGACACTGACCAAGTGGAATAACTTTGCAAAGATCATTGATTTGCCCAAACTGACCTTAGTGCTGATGACATCTAAATCAGATAAATTATTTCCTTTACTTTTACCTAAAGTTTTTCACACACAGCAGCTCAGGAGGAAATAAAGCATAGAAAAGACAAAGAAAAGGTGGTTGTGAAGCCACAAAAGATAGCTTAAGAGAACCTCTGCCAGACAAATTATTTTTTCCTTGAGAGACTGTGCTTCAGATTCACAATATTCTTTCAAGTGAGGGGAAGGGTTTTTTTCCGCAGATGTTCAGTTTGATATTTGCACACTGGCTGTAGCCATGGTCTAATTAATTTCAGATATTTTAAAACAATGGTTTCTCATAAAGAACCATTTAGGGGCTGTGTTTCACATTTAAAATGATAATCATTGTTGAGTCAGTAACATAAAACCTGTGCTTAAAAGTGTGTAATGAAAATAGTATTTTTCTTCATCTCTGGACTACAATGTAGCTAGGAGGATTATTTTTTTTTCTCAAGTGATATTGCTTTAGGATGGAGACAAAGCCTAAACATTTTCCCTTTTGTAGGGTTTTCTCACACAAATCTGAACATCTGAAAACAATGATTTGTCATGGGAGACTTTGGCAGCCCTGAGCAAAGGTTTACTGTTTCTACTTTGACTAAAATATTTACAAAGAAAAATATCTGACATTCACAGTAAATCAGACAATGTTTCAGGCCCCTGACATAACCCGTGGAGGCAGTTTGCCTGGTCTCCAAGAGGAGGAAAGGAGATCCCCTTTCTGGACAGTTTTTTGGTTCAGTGCAGCAACCTTGGCTCTCGAGGAAGGTGGGGAGAGTTAAATAAAGTGGGATGAAAACACCGAGGGGTTACAGCGGTTCTGTTTTTCCAGCTTGATCAGCTCTTCACTCTCCCCAGTCATGCTTAAAAGCCCCGAGGGTCCCCGGTGTAACCCACACTCCTTCCTCAGGGGTTTTCTCTCTCCCGGGCGGGCTGCGGATGCCCAGAAGGAGCCGCTCACCGCTCCCTCCCTCCCCAGCCCCACACTTCTGCCGGAGCCCTGCGACCACCGCCGCCCGTGCCTTTGTCTCGCCAGCCCCAAAGTCTCCCCCCCTGCCCAGAAACCTCCACCCCACCGCCCGCAGGGCTGGGGGGAACACGGAGCCCCCCGTCCGCCTCCGATGGCTGGGGGCCCCTCGCCGGGAGGGTGAGGACGGGGAGGCTCCGCGCCTCCAGCCCCGGGGCCCCGAGGCTCCGCGGGGGCTCCGGGAGCTCCGCGCCGGGCGGAGAGGAGGAGGAGGAGGAGGAGGCGCAGGAGGAAGGCGGGGAGCGGGATGGGGAGGAGGGGGAAGGGGGTGGATTCTGCATCCTCCGCTTTCTTCCCAGCTCCGAGACTGAGCGGCTTTGGCCGGCCGGTTCCCATCAGAGCTGCGGCAATCGGGGGCTGGGAGAGCAAAGTGGAGGGCGGGAGGGTCTTTTATCTAAAAAAATAATCTATTTTCTTTCCCATCGGGAAAAAGAAAGAAGAGGTGCCAGCAGCAAGCCGACCGGAGGCTGGTTAGCCCCGGGGTGTAACTCCTCGCTGCTTCTTGTCGGTGCCTGTAGGCAGAGAGCAGCGCTCCCCGCCGGCCCTACTCCCTGCTCATATTTCTGGCCATACTCAGTGTTTCCCCACCCCCTGGCGTGTTGGTCAGTTCTTCAGCTGGACCCCCAGCACAGCGGGTGCCCCAGGGGGAACAGACAGCTGCAACTGCCCCTCTTGGGGTTGTCCTGCTTGCAGCCATGGCTGCCAGAAGATGCTCCACCGGGGAGGGGCAGCAGTCAGTGTCGCCTCATCCCATCCTTCGCCAGGAGCTGTTGTTCACTCTCCAGTGGACAAGAGTCAAGAGGTGATGAGGAAGCAAGACCAGGGCTGCAGAGGTGGCTCCTGCTCTGTTAGAGGTCACCCCTCCTGCCTGAAGGCAAGACAGGGCATGAAGTAAGAACGGGTGAAGCTGGAAAGCTGGGGCGAATGAAGGCTAGAGGGGCAGTTTGACTGTGATGCCTGGTCATTTACAAGTTCCTCTGTTGTCCCAGGTGGTGGTCTGGAGACAGGGGGATAGCCAATGCCATGGGATATGTCCTGCCCTCCTTTCCAGAGACTTGGGATGGTGGCAAGATGGTTTCCCACCTCTTCACCTAGAAAAGGGAATGGACCAGAGAGGTTCCTACCTTATGCATATTTCTTCAAAGTGTTTGTCTGCAGCCTGGGAAGGCTGAGGTTTTATGGGGAGAGAGGACAGTGCCCTCACCATGAGTCTCACACAATCCCCTTTGTGTCTGGGAGGGCAGAAAACGTTTGTTTGAACCAGTTTTGGAAAGATTCGATGAGTATTCTCCTTTCAGCACAACACTGGGCAGAGGAAGTGTGCACTGCCTCAGCAGTGACACTGCACATGGCAAGGCAGGGAAGGCTAGCAAAAACAGGAACCGCAAATCCTCCGTGTGAATTTGCATCAAAACCCCTCAAAAAACGTGCCCGCAACTCTTCGTAGTGCCTGTTTGAAAGCATGGAGTTGTAGTTCTGTCACCTCTTCTGACACACGAGGTTCCAGGATTGAGGAAGCTGTCCCAGGATGGGGCAGGAGCGGTGTGTTTAGGTGTGGCAGTGCCCAGGAGGCATGGGCACCGTGCAGGGACTGACCCATGCGCGAGGAACTGGAGGGACTGGTGCTGATGGGAGGTGGCAGAGGTGGGAGGGCTGCCACACTCCATCTGCACTCACATGGGAGAAGTGCAGCAGCCTCTCTTCAACACCCCAAGTAAGCAATTGTGTATTTACTCTATCTAAGGAGGAAAAACAAACAAGCTTTGCAAGGTGAGATAAGGATTTCGCCCCTCGCTCCAGCTCTATTCACACAGGCCACAGCTCACACGAAGCGGATCTGGTTTAAACCTCGAGGTCTCCCTTTTCCCCCTGCTTGGCTGTCATCTCTTCCACCTCTCACCTCTCCAACTTGGCACAGAGGTCTCTCTTTGGAAACAAGGGCTTTGGGCTTGTCTGAAATCCTCTGTCAGCACAACTCTGGGGACACAGCAGCTGGAACGTTAACAGCGAGAGGAGCTGAAGGAAAACTCCTTCTGCCTCTTCCTAGCAGTCATACTTGGGGCTGCCAAAAACGTGCCCAAAGCAGTGTGATCAGACACACCTATTTCTCCGGGCTGTCTTTCCTGGCTCCAGCTTTACACCTTCCTGGAGGAGAGGGGCTTGTGGCATCTGCTTCTCTGAGAGGGAGCGTGCCACAGGCACTGCTCTTGCCAGCATATTGTCCCTGGTGAGGGTGCTTCAAGTGTCTCCCACATACTGAGATAGGTACATTTTGGGACAGGAGCTGCCTGCAGAACACAGCAGACCCTTTCTTAACTGGTGAACATCCCTTGTAAAAGGGTGGTTTAGAGTTCTGCTTATGACTTCATCTCTGAGAGGTTTGGACAGCAAATGCAGAGTCTAATCTTAAAAAAAAAGAAAAAAAAGGAAAAAAAAAAAAGAAAGAAAAGTGGCTGGAGATGCATAAAGCTAGGGTGGAGAAGCTTGGCTCGGACGGCTGCCGATGTGAGGCTGCCTGTGAATTGGCATCGGCAGGGGAAGTTTGGAACCAGCAGCAATATATTCTTTCATTGCAACCTCCGCTGAGACTGGGGAGGCAAAGGGAAAAAAGGGATTTCGGTCCCAGTCACTTTCCCCATTTCAACCGGCTTCGGGAGCCAGGGTGGAGGAGGTCTCTCCATTCTCTTCCCGGTTAATTGTCTAATTGGGGAACAATGCGCCTCCTGCACCCGCCTGCCCCTCTCCGGAGGGCTGCTGCCGGGCGACCCGAGGGACCCGTCCCGCCGCACCGGGCTGCGGGTCCCCACTCCGGGCTGGGCTCCGGGGGCCGGGGGGTGCCCCGGGGGGGCGGCCGCGACGGGGGC
>WBMZ01013489.1:161683-215954 GCA_013400975.1 Atrichornis clamosus | reverse complement strand
GCTGCGGGAGCAGCGGGACCGGCCCGCGGGGTGGTGGGGAAACCTCCCCCGGCAAACGGTGGGAATTTGGGAGTAACAGGTGGGTGGGAGTTGAGCGCAGGAGGGACGTGGAGCTGCTGGAGGGAGGCCAGAGGAGGCACCAAGATGATCAGAGGGATGGAGCAGCTCTGCTGGGAGGAAAGGGAGAATTGGGATTGTTCAGCCTGGAAAGGGAAGGCTTTGGGGTGACCCAACTGCGGTCTTCCAGTGCCTGAAGGGAGCTACAAGAAAGATGGAGAGAACTATTTGCAAGGACCTGGAGTGACAGGACAAGAGAAGATGAGAATAGGTTTAGATGGGATATTGGGAAGGAATTGTTCCCTGTGAGGTGGGGAGGACCTGGCACAGGGTGCCCAGAGCAGCTGTAGCTGCCCCTGGATCCCTGGAAGGGAAGGCCAGCTTGGACATAGCTTGGAGCATCCTGGGATAGTGGGAGGTGTCCCTGCCCATGGCAGGGACCGGAATAGGATGAGCTTTTAGGTCTCTTTCCACCCAAACATCTCTAGGATCCTACGATTGTATGAATTTTGGAAACCCAAACCTGGCTGATCCCAACTTGTGTGCCCTTCCAACAAAGGGAGCAAAATCTCACAACCACAAGCGCCTCATTCTGTAGCAAGGAAATTCCCAGGAAGTCAGGAAAAGGGATAAAGATGTGCAAACCTGCATGCACAGTGCAAAATTAGAAACAGCCAATTCATACCACTAGCAAAGTTCATCTGAATATCAGATACTTCAGGCACATTTATAGAAGATCTGCCTTCAAATTTCAATAGTGTGAGGGGAGATTTTCCTTCCATTTCAGTGAAATTAGTTCAGGAAAGAGACTGACCCCCAAACATTAAAGTTGTTTAATTTCCCTGCTCTCAGTGATTACCTGGAGACATTCACGGCTGCCTGTGGATGCTGCTGTTTTCTTTTCTGCGGCATTGCTTGTCTGTGTGTCAGGGCACGGTGTGATCTGTGTTTGTATCCACCAGGTTGAAGCAGAGCAGCAGAAGGATAATTTTTATTTTATTCTAGTGCCTCATGGCAAACTTGACGTGGGTTGGCTGAACTCCTGTGTCAGTTGTAGACATCCACCATGCAAACAAGAGGATTTAATTCAGATATTTTCTAAACATACCCATTTAGAAGCCTACAGAGAGCTCATTAAATTGTCCCCTTCTCAGAAGAGCTGACACCCGAGGACACAAAAACACGCGGTTTTGTTAATGCTGATTTTTTTTTGGCTTTGCAGAAACCGTTTTACCGGGAAGCAGCAATCCCTGGTAAACACCCAAACATAATTTAACTCCTTGATGATATGCTAACCCACAGGGAAAATGCTTCTCGTTATGGAATGCGGAGCTTTTTCCAATTTTTTTCCCCTTTCTTTAGCATTTCACCTGGATCCACAAGGTGAGAACGGTGTCGGGGTGTCGTGATCAAGGGGCAGCCGTGGATTTGGCAGGTCCCCTACATGTTTTAAACTCTGCAGTTGTCCAACAGGGCCTTTTCCAGCAGCTTTTCCGTCACGGAGAGCTTCATCTCCCACCGCCCTGGAGACGCTCCCCGCTGCTCCCGACAAATAGCGCGGCTCACCCGAAAAGCTGGATCTGCAGCTCAAGGAGCGCCTCCGAGTTAT
Organism: Atrichornis clamosus; assembly: GCA_013400975.1. NCBI lineage: Eukaryota > Metazoa > Chordata > Aves > Passeriformes > Menuridae > Atrichornis > Atrichornis clamosus. The sequence goes on along the minus strand of WBMZ01013489.1, from coordinate 214,288 downwards.
CCCGGCGTCATTCCCAGGGCCAAGCGGGCGGGATTGGTGAATCGTGGGCTGGCGATGCCATCTAGTGGCACCGGGAGCGGCTCCGCGGTGTCCGCGTCCCCCGCCCGCCGCTGGCACCGATCCCTGCGCTCCGGGCCAGAAACCCCCCGAAAACGGGGCGTGTTACCGAGCCAGCAGGACAGACAGACGTGTTTGCAACAAACACTGGCCCGGAAGGGACCTGAAATCTCATCCGCTATCCCAGGCTGCTCCAAGCCCCGTCCAGCCTGGCCTTGGACGCTTCCAGGGATCCAGGGGCAGCCACAGCTGCTCTGGGCACCCTTCTCTCCCCACCCTCCCAGGGAACAATTCCTTCCCAATATCCCATCTCTCTGTCAGTTTGAAGCCATTCCCTCTTGTCTATCCCTACAAGTCCCTGTTCAAAGTCTCTCTCCACTTTTCAATAATTTATCTCCAGCCTCAATTAGTTATCATTGCCACGCAGTCTGAGACCCTGCATTTTCTGAAAATGTCCCGGCAAAGGTCAGAGAATTTGGGGCAGAACAACTTTTTCCTCCTGGCACTGTCTGTGATCCCACAGATTTTGCTGATGGAAGTGAAACTAGCTCCTCTGCATGAAGTGGGAATAAATTGCCCTTTCATTCCACTGCTCTGAACAGTTTACAGCAAACCCAAAGCAGGGGAGTGTACAGAGGTTGTTTGGGAGATAAAAACACAGGAATTCACCTCAGCAAGCATTTGGTACCTTTCTGACAAGGCTCATTGAAATGTGCGTGGTCTGCACTCAAAAACACCAGTCTGATTTCTCCTGAAATACCAGAGGCAAGAATAAACTCCCCTCATTTAAAATAAGAATTGGTAGAGAGCAAAATACAAACACGTGGTGAGAAAATACAAAAAATTCATCTAACGTGAAGTACGCAGAGTTTATCAAAACAGAAAGAAATACAAAAATTATCATAAAGTGCGATCCAAATATTATTTTGACTTCAGCACAGCTATACTCATCTGGTCTGACAGCTATTAGTTACAAATGGACATTTTTCAGGTCAATCACAACAATTATTAGGCAACAAATGGACATTTTTCAGGTCAGTCTGTGGCAATGAACTGAAGTAACCCTAAAATTAGAATTCAAACAATCTCAGCAATTACGGTTTAATCCTGACATTCATCTCTTCCAAAGAAGCCAATAAGACAGAGAAGTCCACTAGAGCCACATTTAAATTGCACACTGTATTCTCCTTTATTCTGGTATCCGAATTCCAAGAGATGAGGCAGCCCCTCTTCATGGCCCTGTGCTAGGGACGGCTTTGCTCAAGGGAAATGTCAGAAGCATTCTTCAGCCTTTTGTGTCTCAAAATGAGACAATTTACATAAACCACAGGGTTTGCCGTTGAATTCAGCTCCTTAGGTATGGCATTCTGATTGTTTGAATTTAGAAACTTTGCGTGGCTAAATCATTTTGCATGGCTAAATGATTTTGTTTATATGCACTTCTGATTATTCATGGAAATTGATGGCTTGGATTTCATCCAGATTTTTTCTACTTTTATCAGAATTTGCCTTTCAATATTCAACTCAATCAGTCCATTTTCTTCCTGCCCATCTACCAACAAAAGTTGTGAGAACAGTTCCCTTTTAACGAAAAGCTTTGAAAGTCTGGAATGTTCTTTTATAAACCTTTGCAATTAAAAAAAAAAAAAAAAAGAGAATATTAGAACTAAGCTTTTCTCTTTTATTTATTGAGACTTCTTCTCTGGCCTTTCACAGACTTTGTCAGCCAAAGATTCTCAAATTTAAGTTGAATATTTGGAAACATTTCTTCCCTGAACAGTTTTTCAAGCGGTGGAAGAGGCAGCCCAGGGGAAGTCCCCATCCCTGGAGGGATTTAAAAGCCCTGTGGATGTGGCACTTGGGCACAGGGGGCAGGGCTGGCCTTGGCAGTGCTGGGTTGATGGCTGGATTGATAATCTTTGATGTCTCCCCAACCTCAATGATCCTGTGTTTCTAAACACAAAAGGTTTTACCATCAGTAGCTGTCAAATGGTAAAATTCAGCAAAACAGCTCCTGCTTTTCCAAGCTGAGAAAGGATTCATCTCTGCTTAAGAAAACCAGGACTTCATTAAAAAAAGAGGGACCAGCAGGATTATTTTAACATTTCTGACATTTACCACATGCATGTATACATTGTTCCTCATAAATGTATACACTACCTATATAAATCAATGCTTCTATATATAAAATAGAGTTCAGTTTTCCCCTTTCTGAGTAAAAGATTCCAACTTGACAAGCAGAAGCACAAAGCAGCATTAATAACCTCACACCGTGACAAGATCACACATTTCTCCATTAAGTTTTCCTTCAGAGTCTACTCAGACTTTGGCCTTTTTTTTTTTTGCCTTCTCATTAAAACGATCAGAGATCAAGACCTGGAATTCGGAAGCTGCTCTGTTGAAAAATAAATTCCCCGCAGCATCATTAAGGAGCAAAGGTGATGCAAATCACTCACCAGCCATTGGAAGAGCAGCAATTTCCCAGTAGGCAGCTCCAGCCAGGCTCTCTTTGCCTTCCTCAGCAACTGGGATACGAGTTTCTGGAGGAAAATCTATCCCAAAAACCCCACAAATCTGATAAATGCATCGATTTATTCATTTTCCCGTTATTTTTTTTCCCATTAGGCATTTTTTTCTCTAATCCCCAGGAGTTGGGTTTGGTTTTTTTTTTTAAATTAAAATTTTCTGTGATTATAAACTCTGCATGTGCAGTGTATTTTTCAGACCACCCATTCCAGAGTGTTTAAGATGTTCCCGGTGTTGTGTTTCACAAATATCCACCTAAAATTTCAGCCAGCTTTAATACCATGACCCCAAATAAAAAAAACACATCCAAATTATAATTAGTGCCTTTCAGAAATATCTAAACCCATCTAAACCCATATAAACCCATCTAAAATAACTTTTTTCAGACATGACAGAATTCCATTTTTCACCTCTCATATTTCCTGATTTGCCAGACTTGGAAAACACATGGTATAAAAATAAATGTGATATAAAAGAGAACATACAAATATTTTAAAGTTCTGTATATTTCAATTTTATTTCTTATTTTATTTCCTATTTTACTTCAGTTCGTCAGGGATGGGGTAGGAGATATTTAAATTTTCTGGGGTTCAAACCTGTTGATACGAATTGTCTTCAGTCTGTGGATTTCTGGGGGTGCATCTGCTTTGTCCCGAGGAAAAATGTAAATAAACAATATTTTATTAATTTTATGAAAAGATATGGATTAATTCCATGCAAATAAGCTGCTGTGAGGAAAGGCTGGACGCTGTGTTTGTGAGTGAGAGAACGGAGAAGCTGAAGGATTCCTTCCCCGTATTTATTCGAAACCCCACCTTTGTCACAAAATTCCCACAAAACCCACATTTTCTGGTGTCCCTGGGCCCCTTTCTTGGGGGCTTTGCCCAGGGGAAAACACCAGACCCTGGGAGTCCTGCAGCAGCTTCACTGCAGAGGCGAAAATGCTCAGGCAGCATCCCCTGCTGCAGCCACGGATCCCCAAAAAATCCCGTTATTGATTAGGGAGGGCTGGTGTTTTCCAGTCAGGATGAAGCAGGTTATTCATTAGTGCCAAACACACATTTAATGGAGAGGACTGCAGGGAACATTTCCTCCAGGAGCAGCTTTGCTTCTGAAGGTCTTTGCGAGCGTTTCCGTCGTGCTCAGGGATTTATTTTCAGATTGGCTGAGGTTTTGTGTGCTGGAACAAGGGCAAAACCCATTTGTTCTTTGGCCAGGAAGAGCATCAATCACAGGGAAGGATGCAGGTTGGAAACCTGCTTGGCCACCTTTGGATTTCCACCCAAATTTCATCAAAATAATGGAAAAACTCTCTTTGGTGGTGTTATAGATACAGTACCAACCTAATTCCTGCAGCTGGTGCTCGAGGACTGCCTGGAGGCAAAGGGCAGGATTCCCAAACCCCACTGAGTCAGGCTGGAATATCCCGGGCTCTCCAGCCTTTTCCTGCAGGATCTGCTCAGAAGTTTGCACAACCTGCTGAAGGAAAACAGAGAGAAACCCCAGCAGAAATGATCCGTACCACCACTCCCTGCGCCCCTGCCATCATTTGGAATCTCCCCTCTGGCCTCCTGGAGGGAAAGGTGACGACAGGTGAGCCTTGGAGGTTCTTGGTTCCCTTTTTGGGAGCTGTGAAATCGGAGAGTTTCATTATCTGCGGGTCGTTTATGGCTCTTTGGGGTCCCCTTTTGTTCTCAGCACACAATTTTATTTCAATTTACCACCTCTGGCAGTTGTCTCGAGCCCAAGCCAACCTGTTTGACTCGGGCTGGGTCAAATTTCATGAGGATTTAACTGATCGTCTGAGATTTTACCTAAAACTCTCCTTGGCAGCGTTTGTACTTTCAACCTTTAACACTTCATTTCACTCTGCCACGGAAGAGTCTGAACCCTTCACGAACTCTGGCCTTTCTAACCCAAACCGTTCTATGATCCTGTGGTTTTTCAAGTGGTCTAAAAATAAAACAATGACTGAAAGAAAAACCCAACCTAATTTCACAGCCACAGAGTATTGCTAATATTGATCAGTTCCTGACCTTTGCCCCGTGGCTGCCAGGCTTTTAACACAGGGTAAGTGGGATTTGTTTTGTTGCAAAATTGGCTTTGCTGCTCCGCAAAGGTATTTGACCCTGAATAAAACCTCAATGAAATTTTGACACAACATTCTGCACATTTGAAACAGCTATTTCTGCCTAGTCACAGAATCTGGAAGTGGAACAGGTGTAACAAGCAATGATATAACAAATAATTTAGAAGTACATAAGGTGCAGAGAAGTATCAACAAAGAAATTCTAGAAAAAGAGAAGTTTGCAGCCACATTTTCTATTTCCTGTTCTTCTGACATGTTCTTCATATAGCATTACCATAAATCACCCTTGAGGTTCAGCCCCTCAACCATGATGTCCAAATCAAGAGTATTTTAATTGTACACCACAGAATATCCTAACCCTGAATATCCTGATAACTCCAAAAAAAGCATTTTGTTTTTGCAGTCTTTTTTTTAACAGACTTTTTCCCCTGCAGTCAAAAAATGCAAATAAAAATCACAAAGCAAGTAACAAATAATCCCAGAGGAATGTTGATTGGATGCATGTTGTAATATAAATAAAATAATTCCTGTAAATGATCCTGTGATAAAAAAATCACTCTGAAATCCTGCTCATGGTTCAGCAGGTGCGTGGCTTCCCTTTGAGGAGGATCTGTGCTTTACGGCATTTCAGATTTATTCATTTTAGGCCATGCTTTGCTCTGTCCAGCGTAACTGGTAGGAAGCTACAACATGAATTGCCCAGTGAAAATTTTTTTACGGAAAAAGAGTGAAGGATGTTACCATGGGAGCAATATTTGTGTGGCAGGTGCGGGATGCTCCTGATGTCACACCAAGCCCAGGTCCTCCCTCCTGAGCTCCCCAAAGACAATTTTTCCTTTCCGAGCCCCACATTCCCATCCCCACAGTGACAAATCCATGCTCTTCCCACCCACCTCTGTCCAAACAATTGGTGGTGCTGCCGGCACAAAGGTGGGATGGGGTTGGACACCTCGAGAGGGGCATCCCAGCTTGGGATCCGTGTCCTCCCGGCAGCTCCTGCTCCGTGATCTTGGACCAGCCACTAAAACCCGGCTCAAAGTCACGGATCCCACGTCCCATTTATTTTAATGGGTTTGGTTCAGCCAATTAGGCCCTTTTTCCTTCAGAACTCATCTGTGGAGAGGATGGCATTAACACATCTCGTGGGATTAATTGCCTGGAAAGTCACTGTGAGACCTTGGACAGGGGCACCAGTGATATTAATTACTGTAATAGATATTAGAATGTTAAACATCATTTCATACATTTACTTGGAAAAAACTTTCAGAATCAAAGGAACTAAAACCACCCCCAGGCCATTTAATTATTTTATTGCTCTTCAGTGGCTGGGTGATGCCTCAGCTCTGTTTTTCTCCTCACACTGTGCTGTTCCAGCCTCTCTAAGCCATGTCAGGAGTGTGGTTCACTGACTCGCAGAAGCCAGAGAGATAAAAAGAATTATTGTTCACTGGACAGTTCCTATTTCAAAATTTTCTACAACCTACCTTTCTTAATTTATTGTAAGGTTTCAGATTTGTCCTCATGAGATGCAATTAATTTGCAGCTGTAACAAGCGGAGATGATCAGAGATTCAGAAAGTTGGAATTTAACAGGGGCAAATTGTTGCTCTGCAAAAGTGCTCGTTATCAATGTGAGATATTTGGTGAGCAGGTTTCTTCCTGTAATGAGAAAACTTCCAACTAATGGGAAAAAAAATCAGAGAGCAGAATTATCCCCTGCCCATTTTAACTGACTCGAAGAACATTGCACCAGGAAGGCACCAAAGTGCCACAAAACAGCCTGGAAAAGAAACAAATGAAGATGAAGATGAGTTACAGGTAATATTTATCAGTGTTGTGATGCAGATCAGAGAGTTGAGGAAGAACATGCAGAAAATTGCAGAAATAGAAACGTGGCCCTAAAAATCAAATTACTTTGAGGTGCCAATGGCAGTTCCTGGAGGAACTGATACCTAGATTTTTGCACCAAATGACCAAATTAAAAACAGGCCACTGCAGCTAAGGGGGAGTGAGCAATCACCACCCTGACAAAACTCCCATTTCTATCCTGACATTTCCAGCTCAGACTAGGGAAGCAGCTCCCAGCACACACTGGGTACATTGGCTGACTTTCCTGCCAGGAAAAGTCAGCCAGCAGGCTGTAATTACACTGAATATCTTCCTGGAACCTGCCTCCCACAAACGGTGCCATCTTTTGAGCACTAGATCATCGGCCTGCCTTGCTCAGGTTATTGCACTAATTCATCATCAGGGCTCCGGCCTGGGTTGGGGATGGATTGGTGGGATGTGGTGTGGGATGGGTGGATGGGATGGGCAGTCCTGGAGAGCAGCCTCCCGGGTGATCCATGCCCCCAGAGACAGATGGACAACCCTTGGGATGCTGCTTTGACAGCTTTTGGGCTGTTTTACACTCCCAAAAAGGGGGGGATGGGTGGTTCTTGGCCAGCCGTGTCCGACTCTTTTGGAATCCCCAACACAGACCTGGTCTGCCAGGGAGGGAAGGTGTGGCTGCAGCTGGGGGCCACAAAGAGCTGAATTAAGAGGAGAAAATTCTTGGCTTGGTCACCTCCTGTTCCTAAAGGGGGGTTGCAACCAGGCTGGAGAGGAACTTGTCCCCATGGAGTGATGGGACAAGGGGGAATGGCTTTAAACTGATTTAAATGGGGAAAAATCCTTCCCTGTGAAGGTGGGGAGGCCCTGGCACAGGGTGCCCACAGAAACTGTGGCTGCCCCTGGATCCCTGGAAGTGTCCCAGGCCAGGCTGGACGGGGCTTGGAGCAGCCTGGGATAGTGGGAGCTGTCCCTGCCCATGGCAGGGGTGGCACTGGATGGGTTTTAAAAGTTTCTTCCAGCCCAAACCACCCTGGCATTCCATGACCTTCAGTACCACACCATCCCGCTGTGCCAAGCACCGGGAAACTCCAGGACAGTCTCTGTGCACACATTTCATCGATGAAAGCACATTAGATCACAAGCCACAGCTAAAACACACAATTAAAATCTCTCATTTTATGGGAGATAACGAAACTAAAGCTAAATCTTCAGCTATTTATTTTACAGTCTCTCATTGCACATCTTCTGGGTGCTCAAACCATGGTGCAAACCCACTCACTCCAAGGATTAGTCCGATGTTTTACTGAATATTATCAACGTAAAACTTTTACCTGACTAACCATTAACCAGCTTTCTTTTTTTTTTTGGTAAAAGCGTCATGGTGGCTTTGACCATTCTTCCATGTTCTTAGTTGTGTCAGAAGCCCTAGGAGTGAGAAAAGTGACTGCTAACTTTTGAACTGGGAAAAGTGTATCTTTACATATAAAAAAACTAAAAATGCCTTTATTTTTTCCCCAAAGTTTGCAAAACAAAACTTAAATTCTAAACAAATGCCCCATCCTGCATTCTCTAAAGCTTTCCTTCTCACACACAAAAAACTAAACCATCATCACACATAACAAAAAAAACATAATCCAGATTTCTGGCAGAGTTTAAACCCAGAGAAGCTCAGCCTCCAAAAGGAAAATATTTGCACAATATGACTCAGTGCAAAGAATTTGCCTTCTCTCAATTCTAATTGCTCTGCTTGTCACCAAAAAAACACTGCAATCCTGCAAGGACACACAGAGGATATGGGTGTCTTATATCATGATACCAGCTCTGTTACTCCAAAAAATGTGAAAACATTTTAAATCATCAACAATCCCTTCAAAAGTTTCTGTCTTTTTCTTTTTTTTTTTTTTTAACAGGGTGATAAAACCTGTAATAAAGCAATCAGTGTTCTCTGTAATTTTATTTTTCACCTGACCTCTACCTGATCTCTCTGGTTGCCTCTGGCAGGAGGATGCTGTACTCCAGCCATGCTATGCATTGAAATTAAATTAAGTAGTGGGTGCAAGAGTGAATTAGCTTTAGCAAGCTAAACAAGGGATGGAAAGTGAACTCCAGGCTTCCTGCAGAACCTCCTCTGTGCTGATCTGCTCAGCTGCTACCGCTGCACTTCAGGGCAGCAGCTTTGGGTGCCACGATGAGCATCTGGCACCTGCTTTTCTCTTTACAATCTGAATAAAATGATCATTTTGTAGTCTTTGCTGACCCCCCGTTAGTTAAATCCCCCCGAACCAGCCATCCCCTCTCTGCCCAGCACAGGAAAGCTCTGCCAACAAGGAATGAGTTTTCCTGCCCAGGCTTTGCACGGTGAACATAAAATCCTGTTGTCCACCCTGTCCTTTGTCCCCAGTGGAGATGCCCACTGCCTTTGGCCCCAGCAGTGGCAGTTCCAGCTCTGCCTCCCTGCACGGGGGGTTGGCACCACAGCTCCCTCCTGCCCTTCGGGATTTGGATCCTCCCGTGGTCCTTCTCCTGCTGCCAGTCCTGCAGCCCTGCTGGAAGCAGCAGAGACACTCCTGCTGCCAGCTTCCCACTCCCCTGGAGCTGGGAGAGGCTCCAGGGAGACCAAACCCATCCCAGAGCTGGTGCTGAGCTGGGGCTCCAGCCCCAAGGCTCGTCTCTGCTTCTCCCTTTCAGCTGCACCACCTGGGACAGAAGGAGCTGTGCCCAGGGAAAAAACAATCCCAAATTCTTTGAGATAAGAGGGGAAAGAGGGAAGGAGCTGCTGCTGCCCAGAGGCAGAAGGTCTGTCCCAGCCACGTCTCCCCGACCCCAGGCCATACCTGTCCCAGCCAAGCAGCACCTGCAGCGTGGGGAGGGGGAGTTGGGTGCATCCAACACCTGAGCTTTAGCCTGGGGCACAGGAACAGGGATATTAAGAGACACATATGCTGTGCAATAGGAGGAAAACCTGCCAGGCATTCCCAGATTAAGCAATAACCCACTGCACCTGAAGGCAGCAGTCAGGGCTGTATAACCTGTGTGAAACACAAAGGAGTAAAAGAGAAAAGGAGCGTTTCCGTGAGGGAGAACCTGGCTCACAGCTTTGGACTGCTTGGTGTCTGCCCAGTGTTTGGATGGGGCTTGGGGCAGCCTGGTCTGTGGGAAGGGTCACAGGGAGTTGGAACTGGACGGTCTGTAATGTCCCTTCCAACCCAAACCAGGCTGGGATCCTGTGATTCTGTGATTGTTGAGCTTTGGTGTCTGGAGCCTTCCCCTACTTTGACATCTCCAAGACTGAGTGACCTCTACTCAGCAGTAATTTCGACCTGAAGGTGACAACATGTTGTCTGGAGGCTGCATTTGGTCTGGTTTTGTCCCTTTGGGTTGCTCACAAGAACGTTCCTAGAGTGATTAGGTGTTTGCTTATGCAGGATAATCACGTTGCATAAAGCTTCTGCCTATTATGGAGCCAATAAAACCAGCAGCAACATCTATCTTGGCCCAAAGAGGCTGGGAGTTTATTAAAGTTTTAAATTATGAATGCTGCTAATGCAGGGTAATAAGATCAAACAGCACAGTGTGAACAGTGATCATTCTCCTATTTTTGTCTACTATTGTGCAGTTATTAGAAACCTTGTCCCTTATTAATCTTCTTTGACCTTCTTCCACAAATTCTCCCCCTCATAAAATTGAGTAACTGCTGAGAATCATCATAATGTGCCCATGAGTGCCCACAGGAATGATAAGGCACAGTGTGAACAAAATGCAGCTGATAAAGAAAATATCCTGGTGAAACCACCCTGATCCCTCTGCTCCTCCGAGCTGGGATGGGACCTGCTGGGCTCAGAGTGAGGAGGTGGCCTGGAGTGATGGAGATGGGACATGGCATCACTGTCAGGGAGAGATGGGGAGCTGGGAAAGGGGCTCAGCCTGGAGCAAAGGAGGCTCCGGGGGGCCCTTCTGGCTCTGCACAAGTCCCTGACAGGAGGGGACAGCCAGGGGGGATTTGGGATCTGCTCCCAGGGAACAGGGACAGGAGGAGAGGGAACGGCCTCAGGCTGTGCCAGGGGAGGGGAGGTTGGGCATCACAAAGAATTCCATCATGGAAAGGGTTGTTAAACATTGGAACTGCCCAGGGAGGTTTGGAGTCCCCATCCCTGGAGGTGCCCAAGGAATTCCTGGACGTGGCACTCAGAGCTCTGGGCTGGGGACAAGGTGGGGATGGGGCACAGCTTGGACTCGATGATCCTGGAGGTCTTTCCCACCCTAAATGATTCTGTGACCTGAGATTTACTTCAGCTGAATATCTAAATGTAATTTCTTAAATTTGAATGGCAATGATTTGAACAATAGCAACTCCCTATTTTCTGAACATTGTGGGACAGGAATAAAGAACCCTTCTGTGGAAGGGGGTGTGACAAAGCAAACGCAGAATCTTCTTTCCAAAGCCATCTTTGTCAATTCAGTGCAGGATCTCCCACACTGGAAGACAGCCAGGGTGTTTCCACAACATTTCCCTTGGTTTTGTGAAAGACTAAAGGAACAAGGATGTGGCCACCTGCAGCAAGGACGTGAGGTGGAGGAGAACTGAGCACTTTGCTCACTCCTTGTCAGCACAAACCACAGCCCCAGGCCCTGTGTCACTGGGAATCCAGACAGTGAGAACAAAATCATTCCTTTTGCTTGAAATATGACTGTGCTGTATAAAAAATTAAGGGTTTATGGAATTTATAACTTATTCACATCAATCACAGCACTGCCACTGGAGTGAGACAGGTGTGAAGCCTCCACTGAGAAGTTATTCCCCCCCAAAAAGTTTAATTCTTGTCTCTTGATGGCTTTTTCTTTTTCCCCTTATGTACAGGATAATGAAGAAAACACCCCTAAGTGTGGAGTTGATCATTCTATTCTGGTTGTCTGAACAAACATTAAATAAAATCTTGGAAGGCATAGACAGCTTTAAATAAAGTGCATAGGGCATTTGAGTCAAGATATAGCTGAGATATTAGGATTTAAAATTCAGCAGCTGATTAGCCAAAGCCTCCTGAGCAGTGAGGGTAACTATTCTTACAGAAAATGCTGTGTTTGAGGCATGCTTGTTACAGCAGGTGGCTAAAGAGTGTTTTCCCAGCATGGGGAATAATAGCTTTTAAGGACTATTACAATTATTTCATGTGTAAGCAACAAGAAAATTTAAAAACTGCAAAACACTCAACCCAGCCCAGCAAAATCCACAGTCTCCACATTTCATGGCTCTGTGAGAGCAGAAAATCACATGGGATGGGTGCAGTTTGTGCAGCAGCGACCCATCTGCCCTCCGCCGTGTTCCTGCAATTCCCCCGGGAGCACGGGGACCATCCCAGCCCAGAAGGAAGGGAGGTTTTAGAACCTCATGAATTGCCATACTTCACTTTTAGTGCATATTTCTGCACATCTCAGGTGGTCACAGGGGCTGCAGGTGTCAGTCCCGTGTCCACCTATGGCTACTTGAAACACCACTGTTCGTTCCCGTGGGCTGCAGTCCAAGCAGGAGCTTCCCGGCTCCATCCTCGGCTCAAGGGCTGATTGCGCTTGTGTTTATTTGCAATTTAGCAACCCCCTGGGAGGTTTTATTTAATTATTCTTTTCACCAGCCCAGGAGGGAGAGGCTGGAGCAGGGAAAATATAAAATATCTTAGTGACAGGTCAAGGGGAAATGGTTTTAAATCAAAAGAGGATAGATTTGGGTCAGATATAAGGAAGACATTTTCCCTGTGAGGCTGGAGAGGCCCTGGCACAGGTTGCCCACGGAAGCTGTGGCTGCCTCATCCCTGGAAGTGTCCAGGGCCAGGTTGGACAGGGCTTGGAGCACCCTGGGATAGTGGAAGGTGTTGGAACAAGATGATTTTTAAGCTCCCTTCCAACCCAACCCTTTCCCTGAATCCGTGACGAGCTCTTTTGAACACTCTCCGCTTTAACCCTCAGGAGAGCAGGGTTGGCTTTTCCTGTGAGCAAACAGGGCCACAGCAGTGCTGCAGAAGTTGTTTTTAATTAAGTAGAGAGGTGGAAAACTTTCCAAAAGCAGTTCTGGCACTCAGGGTCTGACAGAGGCAGCTTGGCACCACTGGGAAAAGAGAAGGAGCAGGGTGCCTGATGGAAGAAAGGAGCTGCCTTGGGCTTGAGCCTCGGTGTCCTGCTCCTCAGGTGACCTCTGCAAGAGGGTGGAGGGAACAAGCCCCTGCCAGGACGGGATGCCATCTCCCTGTCCCAGGTGTCAGTCATGGGGCATGGTGCAGTGCAGAGTTGGAGCTCAGAAATGCCAAAATCAAGCAATTTGTGCACATTTTTAATGCACTGGGACAAATTTACTGCCCTGCTCTGTTGGCTTAACCCATCCAGAGTCTCCTCCTGTCCCATCTCTTCACCAAAACAGGGAGGGTCATGGCCAAGAAGTGAATTCTCAGGACAAGTGACAGCAGGGTTTTGTGTGATTGTTGTGCCCCTGACACAGCACAAACCAGAGGGATGAACATCTCTGCCTGCCTCGGCCACCCGAGGGAAGCCTGAGCAGGAGCTCCAGCCAGGGCACGGGAAGAATGAGGGGGAATGGCCGAAGAAAACATGGAATGGTCTGTGCTGGAGCTTCCATCCTGACTGGAGGTGCCTGGGAGGGGCAAGGACACAGCAGCGTGGGTCAGGAGCTGTGTCTACACCCAGCACAAGCCATCTCTCTCCTGCTCCCCTCTTGCATATCAAACTGCACACAGAAACCATTAAAACCTTGTCTGGGATTATCCTGTAAAGCTTGTTTACTCCTACAGAGCCAAATACTTATTTACTTTACTTATTAGCCACGTTTACTCATCAGCTCCGCTTTCTGAGCGACCTCAAACCTCAGTTTGTTTTAGTCTTTACAGAAGCAACATCTGTCACACGTTGTTTCCTCAGCCTGCCCCTTTTATACCCCTCAACTTGCATTTTCTGCCTTGCAAGGTCATTTTTAGAGAATAAAATGAGCTTTTCTCTTTGTGCAGAATTCCCCCCGCCCCGCCACAGCTGGACAAAGCAGAGAGCAAAGCGGAAAATTGATACTGGAAAAATATCCCAGCCACGGCCTTCACTCCAAGAGAACCCTGGGGTGAACGGAAATGCTGATGTCCATGGAAGCAAGTGGAAATTAGTGTTGGAATCTTCAACACAGAGCCAGGGTCTCTGCTTCTGGTTTTAAAGAGGCACCAGTGGTCGAGCAAACACAAGAGGTTTTCATCAAGTCACACAACCTGTTCATCCCCGAAGTGCTTCTTCGGCCAACATCAATGAAATCTGAAGGAAACAATCAATAAATGAAGGTTTTCCTCAATAATCTTTCTGATGTCTTTGTGACCTTCCCTCTGGAAGTGTAAGAGAATGGACTCTGCTTGATGCACGTTGTCCAGTGCCTGAAATTCCAAGGTTCTGCTCAGGAATGTTGTTCTGGGTCAGACAGGGACACAACTCCCTCCTCTAACCCCTTCTGCTGACAGAGAGGGGTGCTGCAGTGTGATGTTTTCCTTCACCCCTGCTGATCAATTCCTCTGCTTAATCTATAAGGATCATTGTTTTCTTTTTAAGACAAAATGCAAATGAAGTGTTACCAAATGATAATTTCTAAACATCTGCAGTGATTCCACAGGAGAAAGCCTAAGGACAGCAGCTACGCATGCTAACATAAAGATTTCCACTTAATGTAGGGCTCTTATGAAATTTCAATTAATACCAGCTAATTAGAAATAAGCAAGTTTCTCTCTAAGCTGGTCCAATACCCATGAAGTTTCTCACCGGCTTTGATAACATTTTCTGCAGGACAACAGAACATTCATAATCATATCTCATTAAAAGGCTTTAAAGACATCCTTATCATAATTTTCCATGTGTTGCACAGGATTGCTATGGAGTATTGTTTTCACAGTGACAATGCTCCCATCCAGAGCAGGTCCCACCATGCTGGATGTTGTCCAAATACTCATCCCAGCTCCAAAGAGTTTATGATAATCCAGGCCAGCCAAGCCTGTAACAAAAAAGGGGATGAGGAGACAATGATGGAGGGATAAACAGTTCATGGTCATGAATGATGCTCAGAAAACATAACTCCTGTTATGAAATTAATGAGATAAAGATATGAAATGAGTTTCCAGCACATCCTTGCCTATGGAATATTTTCCAGCCCATTTACAAAATTGCCAGAGCTGTTTATTCTCTCAACGATCTGCACCGACAACTTTTTGGTGTTGATCTTTCTCAGGCTGGCTTGGAAGCTTTGTGTTGGCCAAGCCCCATGGATGTTAACGAGCATCTTCCTGGGCAGGGTCCTGTGTGCCACAACCAATTCCAAGCTCACTGAGGGATGTCTGCTGGAATTTTTGCAGTCCTGCATTGTCCCGGTTTCCGACGCTCTGGTTCAGATGCACAAATGAGCAAAAAAAGAAAAGGAAAAAGAAAGGAAAAGGTTTATGTTTGTCCTGGAGTCCTGCAACAGGCAAAGGAGGTGGTAATAAAAATTGGTTATCATGAACCAGCTGAAAGAGGAGAGATTTAGATGGAATATTAGGGAAGGAATTGCTCCCTGGGAGGGTGAGGAGGCCCTGGCACAGGTTCCCAGAGAAGCTGTGGCTGCCCCTGGATCCCTGGAAGTGTCCAAGGCCAGGCTGGACGGGGCCGGGAGCACCCTGGGATAGTGGGAGGTGTCCCTGCCCACGGCAGGGGTGGGATGGGATGAGCTCTCAGAGTGCAGATTTCTGATTGCAGAGGGGAAACCCGAGCTTTCAGTCCGTTTACCAAAGGTAACTCCCAGGGATCACTGACTTTCTAATGAGATTTCAGTTACTGAAAGTTTCCCTTGCTCAAAGGCAACAGAAAGTTAAGAGCATTTTTGGGTAAAATCAAGCATAGAAAGACTCAGCTCTGAAGGAGATGGGTCTGGATAATTATCCAAGTCCATCAGAGGATTTCTGTGATCTGAATTATCCTGGCCGTTACCAATTGTAACATTAAGTAGATCCACATTTTGGAGAGGAACTGAGCATAGAAATTGATGGAGGGTTTTGTTAAAATATCAGTGCACTTCATTTTTATCTACTGGTTTCAAGTTTATGAAGGGTTGCTTCCTAATTTATTTTTCTTTTATTTTTCCATATTACTCAGATGGTGAGTGGGAACGTACGTGCAGAGTTATAGCAGTGAATGTGCAAAAAAAATCTTTAGGCAAAAGTTCATTTATTTCAGATCCAAGAAATAGGATGATGTGACTTTATTAAAAAAAAAAAAAGAAGATTGAAAACTCCATGATGTGAGACACTTTTAAATGAAAACGCATTAAATTATTTACTGTGGTAAAATAAGTCTTTAATGGAGAAACATTTAAAATTTAATTGAGTGCTGAGATTATTGGTTGAATTTTGTGAGGTGCCCACACGATGTGCAGCTTTCTCTTGTAACTGAAAACACTCAGAAAAAACATGTTTATAAATCTATTTGGAAACAACAACAACCAGAAAATAATGGAAGATTTGTTGCAAAATGTACTGTCATGTTATTGCTGCAGTCACCAGAGAAAATTAAAACTGCATAATTTGGGGGAAGGGGAGGATGAGTAGAGCTGTGCTTAAGTTTGAGGACTATGACTGAAAGTTCTGTTTAGAATTATAGATGGATAATTCAATAACTGAATTAATCTGCTGTGTAATCTAGGTTTAACTGACTGACGGAAAACTCTTAATAAAACTGCAGCAGCTCTTCTCATGGAATCCCAGACTGGTTTGGATTGGAAGGGACCTTAAAGCCCACCCAGTGCCACCCCCCGCCATGGGCAGGGACACCTCCCACTATCCCAGGTTGCTCCAAGCCCCGTCCAGCCTGGCCTGGGACACTTCCAGGGATCCAGGAGCAGCCACAGCTTCTCTGGGCACCCTGTGCCAGGGCCTCCCCTCCCTCACAGGGAACAATTCCTTCCCAGTATCCCATCTATCCCTGCCCTCTGGCAGTGGGAAGCTATTCCCTGTGTCCTGTCCCTCCATCCCTTGTCCCAAGTCCCTCTCCAGCTCCCCTGGAGCCCCTTTAGGCCCTGGAAGGGGCTCTGAGGGCTCTGGGCCCTTCTCCAGGCTGAACACCCCCAACTCCCTCAGCCTTTTGTCGAGACACTTTTCTCTCCTGGTCTCTGGTCTTGGGTTATTATCCAGAGCAATCTCATCCAGTGGCTGCAACCCACATTGTCCTTCTTCCTCACGTGGAATGACTCCCACCAGGCCAGCACAGAGCTGCTCTAGGAGTGAAATCCTCCACTTCACAAAAATCAATTCCTTTGCAAAATTATGAGAAATTACAGCAAGTTTTTTTTTAAGAAAGTAGTCATGTACTGATGAAAAATTTTCTGGGAAACACCAGCTGAGTCAGGCATTACAGGATCCTTCCAGACTATTTCTAGTTTATTTATAGCACTTGACAAAATATTCCTAATATTAGACATTGCCAAACAATGTGTCAGATTGCCACTCTAACTACTCCACCGGCAACACACATCCTTTTCCAGCTGATAACATTTGTGTTGGTTAAAAACCCATTAAATTTTTTGTATTATTTTAAAATTCTTGTAAATTTATTTTAGATTTGCTATAGAGCTAACATAGGACAATAATAATTCTTTCTTTGCAGTACGTATTTAATTAACATTTACATTTATCTAGGGATTTTTCCCTAGATAAAAATTGTTTCTTTTTCTTTTAGAAAAAACCAGAATGATTAATACACTTTTTTTTTTTTTAGAAAAAAGTAATTTTGGCTGACAGTTAAGCTCTTGGTCTGTGATGCACAGCGTGAAGATGACACTGTTCTAGAAATTTCCTTTCTTTGTCTTTTATACCTTCACGTGTAAAAACAAAAGGAAACCTCATTCTGAGCAATTAAAGTTTTAAAATGCAATCACTGTTCAAAAAACTCAGCAGCACGTACCACAAGTGAAACAATTCCAGAGGACCAAAGCAGTTTTGTGTTATTACCCTGGAAATGATGGAGATGGAATGAGTTTATTGGAACCATTTTTCAGCATCAGTGGGAGCTTCAGATTTGTGGCGAAGTCCCACCAGGGACCTCGTCAAACAAAGAAGTCCAGAGGGATGATGTCCCTTGTCCCTTGTCCACAGATGTGGAACACCAGGAACCAGGCCTGGATGAGGAAGTCCCTGCTCATTGCAGAGGGATTGGACTCCACGACTTTTAAGTCCCCTCCCAACCCAACCCATTCCATGATTCCCTGATCCAGATTAATATCTGCACCTCAGGCTTTAAGGTCTTTCCTTTAAAACTCTTATCCCCCATCAAAAAGAAAATATATTGGAAAACGTTGCCTCTCTTAACGCTGAAAAAGCCACCCTCGAGCTGTATAATCCAACCACGCTGAACTTTGCTGTTAAATGTAGTAATTAAGTTCAGTCTCAGCTGAGAATCAACCCAGCAGATTCCAGCCCGGAGTGAAAACAAACGGTTGAATTGTAAATCCCTAAAAATAGAAATCCCACACACCGTTGCTGACACAACCTTCACTGGGGCCCCTGTAGGATCATAAAAGACATTTAGGAAACAACAAGGTGGCTAATGATGCACGGAGCTTCTCACCCAGCACTTGGAGACAAAGTCACTACACATAATTAGAGCATTACCAGAGTCATCAGGTACTTCAGGTACAGAAATGTCACCTGCCCCAAAATCTGGCAGCAATTCTGGGCACTTTATGTGCAAAGCTTTAAAATTCAGACAGAGATTTCAGGCAAAAACAAAACTGGTGGCTTAGTTCACAACTTGTTGCTTTGGAGCAGCACAGAAATCTGGAAGGGGACTTTTATTCTCTTGTGCCATTTGCTGAATTTTGTAATCAGGTCTTAAGGCAGGATTTTTGACAGTAATGGCAGGATCAGATTATTTGGGTGCTTACTGGGGAAAAGTGGCATTTTCTACCCTCAGAAGGTAATTCATCAATTGCTTTTACACTTGGGGATAATTCAGTCTGCACCCACAGGAATCTTCTCTTGGCCTAATTCTCTTCAGGATTTTCTTTTATGACTTGGATGTAAAAGTTGTAACGTCACAGAATATAAAGGAACCCAAACAACCAGGACTGAAGATTAGGGAGGTGATGATTAAATGGGACACGTTCAGAAAGGCAAAATTCAGGTGGGCAGCAGCTCTCCATGCAGGGATACTTCAAGACTTACTGGAAGAGGGAGGATATAAAACATGAGTTGTTATTGTGACTGCTGCAAAAGAGATGTTTTAAGAGATAATTTAAGGGATAATTTCAGAAAGGCCAGGGATGAACTGTAGGGGTTGGAGGACAGCAGGGAAACTTAACAGACTTTCGAAAAAACAAGACTTTAAAAAAAAAATTAAAGATTCAGTTTGCTTAATACAAGAAAGAGATGAGTAAGGGAGGCTGTTCCAGGGGGTAAACCACCAACCCGCTGTTCCTGTCCATTGGCAATGAGGCAAAATGAGACCAACTCAATGCTAACAGGAGACATTTTCAGAATTCCTAATTGATCTTCCAGAGCTGTCTAGACTCCCTCATTTCCAGTGTCTGGAGCACTGCTGCTGGCTGTTGTCACAGCAGGATTGTTGTCAAACTCAGTATTTAGAAGAATGTGCTTTTGCTTGGAGGCAACGCAAGATCTGGGGCTGAACCATCTCTCGAGTCTCTTTCAGCTTTTGTTTTGGAGGATTTGATTTTTCTGAGTCATAACATGAAACCCCCCATGTTTGTTCATTTAGTGCTGTTGTATTTCAGGCGGGAGGCACTTGGGAGAAGAAGCAGAAGAAGAAGAAGAAGGAGAAGGAGAAGAAGAAGAAGAAGAAGAAGAAGAAGAAGGAGGAGGAGAAGAAGGAGAAGAAGAAGAAGAAGAAGAAGAAGAAGAAGGAGGAGGAGGAGGAGAAGAAGGAGAAGAAGAAGAAGAAACCTCTTTTGAAACCCAGCATGTGATGACACAGGAGAGGCTGCAGCCTCCCCCTTGCCAGTGGTGGCCTGGATTGGAAAGACATCATGGAAATCCACACTCTCTGTTTAGTCATTGGGAAAAAGTGGTTTCACAAGCCTGTGTTTTCCATTCTCCTTGTTATTTTCCCCCCTCGGGGTAGTTCTTTCCCACTTCTAAAGGCTCATGTTACCATGGGAAACATGACAGAAACCAGTGGGCATTGTTACACTGGGAGATGTGGGATAATTCCTGAAGTGAAAACATTTTCATTCCTAAGGTATAATTTTAAGGTGCTGCTCCAAAGCCCATTGTAGTCTACAAAAAGCTTTTCATCAGAGTTAAATGTGTAAGAGTTAACTGATTGCTCTTGTATTAATAAATTCCTGCAATGAGAATAAAAAGGATACTCCAAAGAGCACAGAAACAGCTCTTTTGGAGACTGAAAGAGTTGAGTTTATTAACAATGTAGAAAACCTTTGACTGAGTCAACACACAGCATTTTTCAAAGTGTTTGTCTCACGCAGTTCAGAAGTCGATTTGCTGTCAGAATATTTGTTCTGGGCTTGTCAGGAATCTCCTGTAGGAGTAACAGCTCTGTTTGCAGAGGCCTCTGCTAAAATCCACCACCATTTCTGCTGCCTGGTCATTTTTTTCTAAATGTGGAGATATTTTCTTGTTCTGCCTTTAAAATTGATCAGGCATACATCAGGAGGATTGGAAAAGAAGCTAACTGATAACCTGATATTTTCCTGGTAATCTGCTAAAATACAACACAAAACATCACTGCACATTACTTTGTTTTCATTTTTGTATGAGCAACCTTCAAAAAGCTTCACAACTGTATCATGTGTGCAAACTTCTTTTAAGAGAGACTGTTTCATCTTTTATTCCATTAATGCCTTTATCAAAGGGGAATAGGAGCCTATGGGTTTATTTACATTTTATCAGCAAAGCAAAACATTGCAATCTGAAATAATCCCGAGCAGAAATCTGCCAAGAACATTGGGAAACCAGCTTTTCCTGCAGGTGTTGATGTCCTGAATCAGAAGTCAAGCCTCTGAAACACACAGAGAGAAAATAAAGATGTTTGTAATGCCTGACACGCTGCGATTTTCATTTTTCCAAGAGGAACTTTCTAAATCTTCCCCTGAAGTGTCTGAATTTCACTGAAGGTCAACATATTGGAAAATAAGAAGCACCCAATTACCCTGTACATCGGGGAGTTAATGAGGAGACAGTTAATGAGATCTGTAGAGAAACATGACTATTAAACAGTCAATATTGCAGAACCTTTGCTGCTGTCCTGGGATCTTGTCCAAAATCCACTGGGATCAAGCACCATTCCCGGCCCACGTGAGCCTGCTCCAGCCAGCACATCCTCCTGGGACACATCAGCTTTGTTGTGACACAAAATCTGTCCCTTCTCCTCGTTTTTCTGTGCTCACTGAACAATTGTGATCCACCCCTTAAATGCTCTGTTTCTTCTGCCAGACTTCCTGGCAATTAGAAGAGCAATTAGTATTTCTGTGTGGCTCATAATAAACTCTCGTGGAACACAGAGTTCTCCCACGTGCTGGTGATCTGTAGTTTAGAAGACAGACATACCCAGCCTGTCAGAGGCACAGGCACCAAATTTAAAGTGCAATTACCCCGAGACACTTCACGAGCTACCAGGTAATTCAAAGCAGCACAATGCACTTATCTGTCCCATATAGACATGCCCATTTTCAGTTTAAATCTGACTATTTCATATCCTGACTTCATTGATTAACTCTCTTCAAATATTCAATGACTTTTTGTTGATTAGAAACCTTCTAATTGAGTAGCATTGTCAGAATCTAGAATGATCTCTATGGCTGCTGGAAAGAGGCAGGTGTTTAAATATCTTTCTGGAATGAGTTTTACATTCAAATTCCTTGGGTTTTTTTTTGGTTTGATTATGGAATAACTTTAATTTCAGGATCAGATCTGGGTCTTTATTTGCTGCTGGCAGTATATACTGACTTATGTATCAGATCCCAAAATCACAGAATCACTCAGGGTGGAAAAAACCTCCAGGATCATCAAGTCCAACCTGTGACCACCTCGTCACCCAGCCCAGAGCACTGAGTGCCATGTCCAGGCATTCCTGGGACACCTCCAGGACTGGGGACCCCACCACTTTTTAGGCAGCACCTTCCAATGTCTGACAACCCTTTCCATGAAGAAATTTCTCCTGGTGTCCAACCTGAACATCCCCTGGTGCAGCTTGAGGCCGTTTCCTCTCGTCCTGTCTCTTGTTCCCTGGGAGAAGAGGCTGATTCCCACACGGCTCCATCCTCCTGTCAGGGGTTTGTAGAACAAGGTGGCCCCTTAACCTAATTAAAATACACCCCAACAATAGGAAAAAAAGGAAGAAACCAAGGTGAAATCAGTCAAACACACAGGTTTTCAGTAAAATCCCCATTCCTCCCCACCCCAGTGTCCATCGTGCCTGTGGTGACCAACAGAGCAGGGAACCAGCTGCCTGCCCACTGTAGCCAGCTGAGGTGCCACCTGTCCTGGGGCCATCCCAGGAGCCCTCAGAGGTCAGGAAGTTTAAGTATCATCCCCCAAAGCCACGTCTGTGAAACTCCCAGGTCACACCTGCACTGCAGGCTCGGGAGGACGATGTAAAGCAGCGGCCGCGTGAAGTCAGCGGGCGCTCCCAAATTCTGCTAAATCTCTGTGAGAACTCTGTCACTGGGGAATAGAGTGACCACGAAAATATCAGGTTATCAGATAGCTTCTTTTCCAGTCCTCCTGATGTATGCCTGATCAATTTTGGTGGCTTAATCCTCCCCTAATCCTCCCCTCCAAGGCAGGATTTTTGTACGGTGAAGAGAGAAATTGCCCCTCCTGGATGAGTGCTCCCACAGGTGACTTTAGCGTGTTTCGCCCCTCTCGTGGTGGTGCCAGCAGCATCCCCGGCCAGGCCTGGGGCTGGCTCCCCTCTTCCCTCCACTGGCACTGCCCTGCCTTGCAGGCAATCCCCTGAAATTCATGGGACTACTGGGAGAACATGGCATAACCTGCACCGGTGTCATAAAAAGTTTTATGCCTTGAATTCCCTCCCAGAGGAACATTTTTGCAGCCAGTCACAGCGATGGACTGGGATGTGTTTTCTGTTCGTGCTGAACGGCGATATTCCACTCAGCCATTCCCATGGATGTGAAGAACAGGACATTCTTAGCGTGTGGAAAGTGCACAGACCAAGCAGTTTCAATTTTGGGATGATTTAGGGTGCGATACCTGCTGTGAGCTCACGACAAACCAGGTGCCAGGCAGGTCCTCCCTGGGCAAACAACTCTTCAGCAAAACCAGCATTTTAGTGCTGCCTAATGAGTTATTGGATCATTAGAGAAATGTTTGTTTCCAAGGAAAACCAGAAGCAATTAATTCGGTCTCACATCACAGAGGATTGTTTTGGGAAGAATAACACATCGCAAGGAGCTCCGAGCAGGACTTGTGGGCTGCTGCTTTGAATCCATAGTGTTTGTAGAAGACTTGGAGCCACATAAAATTTTATCACTACATTTTTTTCAAAGCAATGTCTTTAATTGCTTTTAATCTATTAATGATAAGGTAAGAGGAAAAACCTGGCAGAAACCTGTAGTTTACACTGAAAAAAAAATCCTATCTGTTGATTGTCCCCCAATAATCTAATTAATTTTAACAGTTTCTATTTGAAATTGAATTTTTGTTTCTTTTTCGGTTCTTACCTTTACTGATGCAAACTGCTGAAAGTTCTATTTCAAAACAGAAGATATTAGGTTTTATTTTCAGTTTTCCTCTGCTCGTGTGCATGTTAAGAAAAGAGAAGGACTTGCTTCTGTTGCAGTGTTTCTCCTGTGATATTGACATTCAGAAGAAATCAATAAAAGACTCTTCCACTGTTGGCTGCACCAAAGAAAGGGATGCTGATATTTTCAGTAATTGACCTGGAGCAAAGGAATAAGCATTTCCTTGAATATTTTAAAAGAAAAACCAACTGTCTTTTGAATATTCCCTGTGCCAAAGCTGGAAGTGAAATCCACTGCTGAAATATGAAAAGTGGGGACTTAAGGCTGGGGATATTAATTCAGCGTTAATTGTGGTTAAGGTGATGCTGTGTGACCATGCTAAATACATAGGAGGAAATGAAAGGGATAATTTAATTTAATTTAATTTAAGGTGAAAAAATCAGCTTTTACATAGGAGTGATGCAAGCACTGGTTTGTCCAATGGGTCTGTTGCTATTTTCCCCGCTGTATTTCTGAAACTCCTGCAAGCAGTAGGAAAATCTCCAATAAAATGGGGAGTTTGCACTCAGGGGCAGGAGCCTTGTGCCTGGCGGGACCTCTCTGCAGGAGGCTGGGCTGGATGGGGTCCCTCCTTCTTGGCTGAAACCCCTGGAATTAGGAGAAGGACCAAGAGCAGAAACATTTTGCAGCCTGCAGGTCCCATCCAACCCTTCCAGCTTCCAGTGGTGCTTCCATTGCCCATCAGAGAGGGGGGTGTGGATGTATTTTGTGACTCAGGTCAAATGCTGCCGTGGAGAGCAAGTGCCATTTTTCTTCTTCATTTTAAAGTGAAAAATTGATGGCTTCTATTACAAATTAGAAAACAAAAAAAATCATTGGGATTTGGTGCTGAGAAAGTGAAAAATGCTTGAACCATAAGGAAACAAACTGGAAGGAGCTGGGAATTTGGAAATTTGGAGGCCTGACATCTAAATCACTGCGTGCCATCCCTCCTTTGAGGTTTAAACCTGCCCTGAGCTGAGTCTGGTGGCAAAAGCCCGGGAGAATCCTCTGCTCATGGTGAAGGAGAGAGGCTGTGAAGAGCCACAGAGCTCTGGAAAGTGTCCAGAGAAGGGCAGTGGGAGAGTGCCCATCCCTGGAGGTGTCCGGGGAGTGGCTGGATGCGGCACTCAGTGCTCTGGGCAGGGTGACACGGTGGGGATTGGGCACAGGTTGGAATCTGTGGTCCTGGAAGTCTTTTCCACCCTCAGTGATTCTGTGATAACACGGACACGGGTTTGGTGGGTGACAAATATTCCCCCCAGGTCAAAGCTTGGGGAAGGGGCCCTGGAATTCCACATGGCTTCAGTTTGCTGGAAGAGAGAGAAAAAGCCCCAGATATAACAGGCAAACCACAGACACAGTCAGTGCCTGTTAGGGGGATCCTCAGCTGTGAGGGAAATGATTTACTCCAGTATGAACCACATCAGCTCCTGGACTTGAGTGTCTGAGACTGCAACACCTCCACTTTCTCTCCAGCACAGGATCAATTGGGAATCCCTCCTGAGCACGGAATTACCTCCGAGCCTCAACCTCCATTTACAAGATTTCTCTTCCCGGTGATTGTTCCATCAACTTAAAAAAGCTGAGCTGCATTTTTCCTGCTTCTGCAGAAAACATAAAATGATCATTCCGGGTACATGAATTGTCTCAAAACCCACCCTGGAATTGAAATGTCAACGCTGCTGATGTTTTAACAGAATCAGGAGTGAGGAGCTGATGGCTTTTGTGGCCCCAGCCCAAAGCCTTGGCACCAAGACCCACAGCTGCACCTCACAGCACGGAGCTGCCAGGGTTTGTTCCAGCTCCAGAGAGCAGTGACCCAACAAAACGCTGGACATCAGTTAAAAAAGCATTAATCTGAAAAGGCAAAGTCATTTTAATATATTTTAAATGCCTCAGTTGAAATAATTTCATTCTTAATTGGAAAATAAGCAGCTACAAAACCTGGGGGTGTCTGAGCTGCAGTGGAGCCTGAGATGGTCACACCAGTTCATGGAGATGGGAGGTGATAGAAGTGCCTCACGTAGTGGCACCTTTGTTTAACAAGATATTTAAGGTAAAAAAGCATTAATTGCATTATTATCACATACCTCTATCTAAAAAATTAATGGAGCATGTAGTTAATTAATTGCTTTCTATTCTGAAAACATATTGACCTAAAATATCACTTCCAGTGTAGCTGTGGGTTAAAAACCCCAGTGCAATTCTCTCTGTGCAAACTCTCAGCCAAAACCGTTTATTAACCAGCTGGTGGCAGTGTTTTCATTAGGAAAAGAGAAAGGCATCCCACTCGTTTTCCAGAGAATCCACTCTTTCAGCTATTAGAGTGGGAGAATCTTCCTTGTTACTTGGTTTCCTTCATTCAAATTCGAAGCAAATCCATACAGGATATAAAACTCCTCAGCCACTGCTGCAGAATACTCTGTTTTTAACAGCTTATGGAATGTTTTATTGCCCTTTTGAGCCTGGCTGTTGTTTCTGCTGCTGGAATTCTGGTGTTAGAGGGCTCCTTGCTTTCCTCTGCATGTGAGTTTAGATTTCAAACAGAGGTGTTGTTAGAACGAAATAAAAACATGACAGATTTAATATTGGTTTCTACCCACTGGTGGGCATTGTGTTTGGAGAGAGAGGTTAGAAATTGCTTCTGGAAAGGGAGAGCACAGCAATATTTCCTTGCTCTCCCCACACATCCAGCAATGCCACGTTGCCATCATTCTCGTGAATTTTAATTTAAACCAGGCCATAGCTGCATGGAGGGGAGCTTCATCTCATGGCGTTTATTAAAAAGAGATGACAATTAATCAGCATTTAGCAGAAATAACTTGCAGAATACAGGCTGGAAATAGTCCTCCCAAGCCCGTCCCTCCCAAGTTTCCAGCAGTGAGCCCTGACACGGGATATTCACAGAGCTTTCCAGCCTGAAATAACAGGTACCAAGGAGACTGAGTGATGAGTGAAAGCTGTTCTGACCCCCGTCAGTGAGAACAACATCCCACCCCTGCTCCAAGGAATCAAACCCTCCTCCCCGTATGTGACAGCCGTGCCATCTGCACCAGCTCCATCTGCTAACGGGCATCTCAAACCTACACAGATGTACCCAAACCTGCTGCCAAGGACGTGTGGGAACACCTCCTTTACGTCTGGGAAGCACACCGTGCTACAGCTGAGATGAAAAGAGAACAAAACCCTTATTCCACTGCAGGAACACCCCCAGCAATTTGGGTGTGGAGCCAGCAGGGCGTTAGCTGCGGATCCCAACCGGTCCTGCTCTCCCTCCACGTGCCCCCCATCCCACCCAAATTCGTGCAGGTGCAGTAGCTGCAGGGCTGATGCCTCCGTGTGGGATACAGCGAGGTTTGGGAAAGCCTCCTGACCCGCTGTAAGTACCTGCACTGCAGTTTGGGAAGGGCCAGTTGAGGTGGCACCTCTCCAAGGCTGGCAGTGCTCTCTCCTTTTAGCACCAGGAGTGCTCAGCTTGCTTTGGGTTATCTGGGAACACTGGAAAAACAAGGAATAAACACTTACCAACGTCAATAAACGTGCTGGTGTTTCGGAGTCAGTGCTTTGGGAAACTGGGAGGTCTTTTTTCCAGGTTGTGCTTCTCCTTTGTTGCTTCTCCTGGATTTGCTTCTCCTTTGTTGCACAAGAGACCAGAAACCCCAGAGCAGGTAATTGTGAGGTCAAAAATATACATGGATAAACGGGAAAAGCCAAACACACCTGCACATGTCCCTTCAAAGGAGGAAATCTGCAATGCAGCCTAACAGAAAGGTCAGAGTAACGCTGGATTTCAAGGGTCTGGAGCTCCTCGTGGCTCCCAGGGTTGGGAAGGACATGGAATGTGTGTCCAGGTGCCTGGCTGGGTGAACACCATCCATGTGACACCTGAAGGGGAGACTGGAGCAGGGAGCCTGGCAGCTGGCAGGAAATGTCCCTCACTGTGATTTTGTCAGGATTGATTGATTTCCACAGATCACTTCATTTTTTATGATCTGGCGTTTTCCAATGGAAAACTGTTTGGAGCAAAGTTCTGCCCAGCCTGATTTCAACCCCTCTGGGGTTTTGCTTCATTCCTGGCCTTTTTCAATACTTAATGGGCGACCAATTTCTGCATAAATTGCAAATGTTTGGAATAAAATTTGCCCATAAACCCCCCTAGGATACATGTTTCATTATTCCTTTGTCAGGTTAAAAAAGCCACTGCAAATATTTCTCGGTGAGAAAGTGATTGATGTTCCAATCATGTCTGGATTTGCATCCACCTTGGTGTCCTTCCCCTGTGTGCATTCCTGTGAGCTGGATGAATGATCACAGAATTAAGCATTGCAGTCTGGAGTGTTTGTGGAAACACCTTTCCTGTTCATTCCCCAAGCCCCTCTCCGTGGAGAAGCAGCAGCAGTTCCAGGGTGTGAATTGGGGTCACACCACGACCAGCCCAGCATGAAATCCACGGAAATCTGCTGCTGGGCGGCAACGGGAAGCAAATCCCAAAAATATGGTGGTGTAGAAATCACAGAGCAGGACCCCACACTGGGACTCTTGCCCTGTGCTCACTAATCTTCAATATTTCTTCACCAGCACATATTTATGCAAATATTCAGTTTTCTTTCTTTTTTTTTTGGGGGGGGGGTATCTTTGATATTTTTATAGTACTTTTGTTGCAACAGGAAGTGGTCACACATCCAACACGTGCTTATTTTGCTTAACCTGTGTGCTTTGACAGTTGGCATGAAGTATTCTGTATTTAGAGTCCACCTTTCCATGGAAAACAGAACCACAGAACAGGTAAGGACAGAAGGGATCCCGGTGGATCCAATCCCACTCGGTGTTCATCCTGCTAAAAGGCACGAAGGAAAAGGCTGAAACCTCACCTGGGGGAGGATTTGTGAAACAAACAGAACTTGAGGCTCGGATTTGGCTTTTTCTGGGTCCTGGCATCTCAGCTGCATCTGCTGCTTGTGAAACCCCCAAATTTCCAAACGCTGTTCATCCAGAGCCGGTCCTTATCCCCCTCCGTCTCCCCGTGCTGCCTTTCCAGCCCCTTTGCTGGGTTCTCTGGACATTAGAGGGCAGTCTTCCATTTTCCTGCTCTTCTTCCCAACACATTTTACCCGGCTCTGGTTGCGATGTGCACAATGCCAGCGCTGTGGCAGGCTGGGGCTGAGGGCAGAGATATCCTCCAAACAAAAAGGATGCTGTTTTCATTTTTAAAACGACCACAATTCTGTGAATATCTTCTCTGGAAAATGGCATTTGCACGATATCCTTGTGTCTGTGAGGGTAGACGATTGAAAAAACCTGACACCCATGAACTATTTCACATTGCAAAAGTTCTCTAGGAGGGCTCCACGAATTGCCAGCTGGAATTTGCGGGAATTAATTCAATGCAGCCCTTCCTTGACATTGCAGGGTATTAAACTAGAGGTGGCTATAGGTAACTACTCTTTTCGTGATGAATATCTCTAAAATCCTACAATCTCTTAAATTCCCTTCAAGAAGCTTTTTAAAATCATAGACAAGCCAAAAAAAAAAAAAAAAGCTAGAAGACCCAAAGTTGCTTTAAAATGTGTAGGAAATGTGTTTCTGAATCAGACTAAGAAATGTCTCATAGTCATAAAACCACAAACCATCTATAATGCCATTCCAACATTCAGAGTGGCAATATTCATATATCAAAGCTGAGGTGCTGTTAGCTTCCAATTTTTTTTAGGACGGCATTCATCTTTATGACAAAAATAATTATGGAATGCTAACCTGCAGCCACTTCAGTCTTGTGGGGAAAAAATTACCATTTCTCCCATCTCCAGCCACACCTAATTTAAGAAGCCATGCTTGTGATCATGAAAAAAAGGCAAAATGTTGCACAGACATCACAGACTTTTTTTCTATCTGGTAACTTTTTTCTTGTGCGGGTTGCAGGACAAAACACCCCCCCAAAAATATGGAAATGAGAGACCCAGCTTTAACCCCTCCTTTCTCCTCTGTAAATCTCCTTCGTGCCATCCCGTGGTTATCCATCATTCCCACAATTAGTTATCATTTGCACTGCAGCAGTGCCGAGACACCAAATGGATTTGCACTGCCTGGGTGCCACACAAATTCCAGGTGCAAGTGGAAAATCCCATCAGGAGAACAGCGCAAGGGAAAAGGCCAAGCCGACAATTTTTGGAGGTAAGACCCAAGTGCAGAAGCAGGATCTGTCATGTCCTGCCCAAGGTGAGCCAGGGAATGTGGGGAAAGGAGAAGCGGTCCTGAGAACAGCATTCCTGCCCGGATAAATCCTGGATTTGCGCGTCTGCGGCCCCACAGCAGCAAAACATGAACAGAACGAGAGGAGTCACTCCACTCTCCCCCACTGGCATGTGAAGTTCATTTTTTACTTACAGTAAAATGGAACCATTTCCTGAAGGTCAAGACTTTTAAAAGTAACTCTCAGAAAGGAGAGTTGTCACAGATTGCGAGCCGGGAACCCCCGGAGAGCCCTGGTGTTTGCTTTCCATTCCCTGTTTTGTTCAGACAGTCAGGAACAAGCAGTAACCTCGCTGCTGCTGCTGACCAGGGCTTTTTTTTTAATTTATTTAACATGGAATTGAGAAAAAATACACAACTGTGCTGCAGTCACTGAAAAAAATTACCACAAAACTACAGAAACATAATTGCTGTGACCATTGGTGAAGGCCAGCCCTTCAATGGGATGGGTCAGGTGGGAACCCTTCCAACCCTCCCATTCCATGATCCCATGACAATGAGGAAGATTCATTTCTTTCATGATTTGCCCAAAATAAAATTTCTGCGTTTGCTGGGAACGCATTAAAAAAATTATTGCCATGGAGTAAAAGCTGCTGGCTGTAAGGAACAGCAAAAGGCGGGATGGTATCAGGGAATCACGGAATCCCAGGATGGTTTGGGCTGGAAGGGACCTTCAAGATCATCTTTTTCCACCCCTGCCATGGGCAGGGACACCTCCCACCATCCCAGGGTGCTCCAAGCCCCGTCCAGCCTGGCCTTGGACACTTCCAGGGATCCAGGGGCAGCCACAGCTTCTCTGGGCAACCTGTGCCGGGGCCTCCCCACCCTCATACATTAATAACCATTAATGAACAACTTTATCACACATTCACCCACTAACTCTGCAAAACACTGTGCAATTAATTGGTCAAATGAAACTCTCTTCAGCCATGAGATCTTTAAAAATTCTTTTGTTTTTTTTAAAATGCAGTTTGACTATATTCATCTAAAATGCAAGATATTTTACATAAATAAAAAGCGAAATAATTGAATATGCCTTTGAAAATCATCCAGCTTAGGCTGGTGACCAAACAATCCAGTTTTTTTTAGGCTATAGCATCTATGCTATTATTAATTAAGCAGTTACAGGCTCAAAGATGCAGCCTTTGACAGGTGAACAGCACGAGCCAGGCGAGGAGAGTGCCCCGTGCCAAAACACCTGAATTCATTCTGAGAACACCGTGAAGATAAATGCAACTCATTTCCTTAACACAAGCACGTAAATGACACCTTATTTGTTGATCATAAGGAGTGATTTGTAAAGTTCAAGTACCAAAATATGCAAATTGGCACCATGCTTTACATGCAAAAGAGCAAACTGATCCTGGGGATCTCATCCTCACACATGCCTTCTTCCTGACACTGGAAAAACTCACTGTGTGGAGTTCAAAAAGTGCATCACAAACACCTGGGCACTGACAGCAGAAAATTTAGGAAATTGAAGTGGCAGCAATTTAGGAAAATGCCAGCTTGATACAAAACCAGATAAATTATTTGGTCCGTTCACAGTGGTTTAGTGGTCTCCTGGAGTGGCATCGATTTGATGAGGAGCTGCTGCTGCCTGGCAGGCAGGAGCATCCATGAGCATGCTTCTTCCAGGAGCTGGACTTGGCTGATCCTTGTGGATCCCTTCCTGCTTGGGACATTCTATGAGAAAAACAGTTACATTATCGTGGGCATTTGCAGAGAGGCAAAGAAAATATAAAAACAACCCAGCTTGGCAAGTGGGAAAAGACCAGTTTTTCTGGTTCGTATTTCTCTTTTCATAGCCCAATTGCACCCACATGGGGCATTTGTCTTTTTTCAGGTTGAGTAAAGTAATCAACAGGCTCAGGTAGCATCATTCATTAGGCTCAGCAATCAGGGCTTGGCCTTAAATGACTCCATAAGCTCCTCCAGTCAATTTTCCTCGGTTGCCTCGAGTGGCTGCAAGGAAGGAACCTCATTATTGAATTGACAAGAGGGAGCTGAGCCTTTGGTTTTCCAGAGAAGCTGTGGCTGCCCCTGGATCCCTGGGAGTGTCCAAGGCCAGGCTTGACAGGGCTTGGAGCACCCTGGGATAGTGGAAGGTGTCCCTGCCCATGGCAGGGGTGGCACTGGGTGGGATTTAAGGTCCCTTCCAACCCAAACTATTCTGGGATTCTATATAAGAGAATATAAATATTGCATTAAGTAAAGTTTTTTTGTTTTTTTTTCCTTGCAATTGGGCTACTTTATTGAAAGCTATCGAAATAAAAGGTTTTTAATTGTCTTGCACACCTTGAGGGCAGACAATCCAAGAGCAGTGTGAGCCCAGCCCTCAGGACTGGCCCACTCTCAGCACGATTTGTGACACCAAACACGGCACTGAGTCAATAACGAGCAGGAAAAGAGCTTCTCCCCCTGACTTCCACACGGCTCCCTCACAGTATGGACACTCCAGCCAGCCCAACTGCTCCCTAATCAGAGGAATGACTCTGGATCCTTCCTGGCTGCCAGGGTGTCTCATGGAACAATCATTTTTGCCATGTTTTGCACGTGAAAATGAATTTAAAACCGAGATACAAAGTGGCATTTCACAGGACATGCTTTGCTGAGAAGCAGAAAATATCTGTGGCTGTGCCTGCTCCCATCCTTCAGGAAGCTGTGGATGGTCCACGGTGCCAGCAGGATGGAATCCTTTGCAGACCTGGCTAAAACTAAAAAGCAGAAAGACCAGCAGAGCCAAACACATCCTTTGCCATAAGATGGGAACCCGGAGGTGCGCCAGTCCAAGGAGAGAGATCCTTTCATCCAAAATGTGGAGAAGTGCAGCAGAAGCCCTGGTGACTTCAGATTGAGAAGATTTGATATCTCTGACACATCTCCAGGGAGTGGGGAAGGTCACCACAGCTGCCCTGGCTTCAGGAAAATCAGTGAGGATCAGTGTGACAAAATTAAGACAGCAAAATTTATGGGCTGAAAGGAGATGTCTCCTACCTAAGGAAATGTCTCCTACCTAAGGAGATGGCTCCTACCTAAGGAGATGGCTCCTGCCAAAACATACCAGGATCCTGGCTCTGGATTTGCTATAAAAATATTCTAAAACAGCACTATCAATGAGCATTAAACAACAGCACTAAAAAAGAGCATTATCAATGAAACAGTAAAAAAGAGCAAATGCCACTAAATGACAATGATTTTTTGTCCCCAATTTCAATGTTACTTGCATATGTTCTCCCTTTCCTCCTTTGAGTTAAAATCCATTTGTTCTTTTCAATTAATTTATGATCTTTACTCAAAAATGAAGTTAAAACACCCAACATATACAACCATCATCTGCTTGCTAGTGCAATTTTTAGTCACAAAAAAAAGCAGAGCAGTGCTGTGGGACTGGAATGACTCTGGGATGATGCTGACTCCTGTATTGACATCACCCAGTTTAACAATAAATTCCCACAGCATCCCTGTAGACCTTCAGTTCATCCAAGGTTCGTGCTACTAATTAAGTTGCTAATGAAGACACAGAGCCAACCACAGCGGCCTGGGCTCCTCGTGGAGCTCCCAGCTCTGGAATTTGGCTGCACTTTGGAAAGCCCAGTCAAGACACAGAGGGTGAGGAGAGCCAGTGGCACAAAGCACAGGAATCAGTGAGGCTGCTCCGAGGGCAGAGGAACCTGTGAGAGCACAGAGCCCTGGGAGGTGCCCCGGGGTTGCCACAGAGACTCACCAGGTTCGTAGGACTGACCACGAGGAGGGAACACAAAATATTCTTACCCTGAACGTCTCAGCCAAAGCCCAGCTGAGGATGCTCCGTCGCTGCCTGTGGCCTCCAGGGATTTGTGGGTGAGGTCTGGAGGGCAGCTCTCCACAGCTCATTTCTTGTCACTCTGAGCCCTTTCCTGTCTCCTGCAAGGTTCACACCAAAGAAGTTGAAAAGACGGGTCTCAGCTGATCCAGCTTTTCAGGTTGGCTTCACTTCCAGCATAATCAACCTCAAATCTGTGAGGGTATTAGAAGAAAAAGCCTTTCTATCATCAAAAAGGCAGAAAAATTGCTCTGGATCTAAACCCAGACCCAGAGTGATGCCTGATGTGCAGCTGTGTCATTTCTTCAGCCGAAAGGTCCATCCTCACTTTGGTTGTTCTCACCACCCATTGCACGTTGGGGCAGGACAGTGAGCTCAGCTTGTTTCCTTAAAGAGAAATGTCACGCCACGCTGCTTCACCCTTAAAAATAAATTTAAATAGAGTGAAGCATTCTGTCAGACTGATAAAAGGCGTAACTTTGACATTTTTTCAATTTTTTCCCAAACTCTTTCAACATTTAAGCAGACAGCTCATCAGTGACATTCTGCATAAATGCTTCACTCTCAGATGTAATTTTTCATGATGAATCTTTAAAGTGCCAGACTATCTGATAAGTTAAATTTTGATTTTCTTTATATGACAAATGGTTAATAGTTGTCTCAGAGTCTTTCTGCACTATGATTTTTATCTCTATTTTATTATGGTAATAATAACATCTAATATACTCTCTCATATCTGCCTTGTTCTTTCTTAAGGTCAAAATTATATCCAGAGTTAAAAGCAGCAAGAGACTTCTTCCTTTCTTCCTCTCAGTATTTTAAGGGAATAAATTATTGTATACAGGCAAATAATAACAAATTAGGAAATCTAAATGTGATATCTATGCCTTACTCTGGGCTTGGCAATCAGAACCCCAAGTATTGGTATGTCATTACAACAAGGAATTTTCTCTCTTGAAAGTTAATTAGATGCTGTTACATCAGGCTCTTTAATTGCCTTTCTTGCCAATAATCTGTGAAGGAGAAAAAAAAGTGTTAATTCCTCTTCTTGTCTTTGGGCAGATTTTGTGTTTTATTGGGTTTGTCCTCTCCAGGTTCACCAGTGGGAATCTCGGCTGTCCCCTTCGGAGGCACAGATGGATTTTAGGGAGCAGAGGAGCAGCAGGTGCCATCCCAGCTCTTTGCAAGGTGCCATTCCGGGTGTGGGGATGGGATGGGATGGGGTGGGGATGGGATGGGGATGCAGCTCCCACAGCCCCAGGGCTCAGGACAAGCTGGCTGCTCCAAACAGTGGTTGCTGAGCTCAGGGATGGTTCTCACAGCCCAGAGACTGGGATTCATCAGTGGAAATTTATGTCCAAAGCCTCCAGAGGTAGAATCAAGTTAGACAGAAGTTAGAAAGAAACCCTTATGGATTCAGGGATTCTGCATGTCCTGCCCCTCAGCCTGTCCAGCTGCAGAAACCACCCTCCTCTGCCCCAGCTTCTCCAAAACTTCCCAGATCCATCAGTCATGACACTGCTTACTTGGGATGGCTTGATGGAGACAGTTTCTTATTTTTCAAATAGAGAAATTGAGTAGAAATTGAGAAATTGAGTACAAATTATTTGTCTAAAGTCACAGACTGAACTACTAACAAAGGCCAAGATGGACCAGAGTTTTCCCAAATTGTTCCTCAATCCCTAGACAAGGAATTACTCTTCCCACCCTCTGAACTCTTTCATCTTTTCATCTTTTCTCTTTCTTTCAGGTTAGCCAAGAAAAATAGTAAAGAAATTCAAGAAAGTATCTTTTCACAGAGTAATTAATCCATGTTCTCCAGAGAGAAATAAAATTAATGACAGCACATTAATTATGCTGTAGTTTGGCATCCATATAGTTGTTCCTATTGTCCTCTTTTCACTGAAAAAAGACATTTTATGCTACATTTCCAGTTTCTGTCAGCATAAAAATTAATGTGCTCAGGAATGGCACCCTTAGATCCCTGTTTTCTGACAGGGATCACTAAGGTTATTCTCTGTTCTGTCCAAAACAAAGCCACCTTTAAAGTTCAGAGGAGAGTTCAGCATTTCAGTGTGAGTTTTCTGTGGGTGGTGACGGCAAGATCAGCCCACCAATGACACAACCACTCCTGAAAATCAGCTGGATAATCCATATTTTCCAGGCTTGCTCTGTGTGATTTAGCTGAGTGCAAAACTTATGGCTCTTGGTGGCCTCCTCATCCCATCTTTCTGTGTATGCAGATCCCTCAAGCTGGAGAGGCTTGTCAGGGAACGGCTAAATCATAAAGAAGGAGATTTTTCCAGCAGCCAGGAGGCTATTTTTCTTGCATCCCATATTTTCAGTAAAAGGGGATGAAGGTCTGTGGGAGCAGGATACTGGTTCTGCAGCCCTGAGGAATGTAAGGTAAATGCCAAAACACTAAACAATAAATAAAAGGGAAGAGCCTGATTTTCCAAGCTCCACGTAGAGCTCTGCTGGCTTAAAGGCAACCTTGCTCATCCCAGGTTCCCAAGGCAGGAATGTATTTGATTATGTGGAAAAATGTTGACGAAAAGGGATCTGAAAGCCCAAGACAAAGGTAAATCTGAGTTTGTTTTGGTGTTTGTCTTTGCTGAAAGATAAGTTGGGTGGGGATGTGAGCTGGACGGAGCCACACCAGGCAGCTGCACTGCAGCAAAACATCTCCATCCCCACAGCCAAGCACGGGTGCAGAATAGAATCATGGAAACATGGAATCATGGAATCCTGGATCACAGACTGGTTTGGGTCGAAGGGACCTTAAAGCCCATCCCATCCCACCCCTGCCACAGGCAGAGACACCTCCCGCTATCCCAGGGTGCTCCAAGCCCTGTCCAGCCTGGCCTGGGACACTTCCAGGGATCCAAGGGCAGCCACAGCTGCTCTGGGCAACTCCTGCACTCAGGACCTGTGTTTGCTTCTGTCGCTGGCCCAGAGTCATTCCTAGCCCTTCACTTTTACACGGCCAAAGGCAGTAAAGTTCTGCTTCCTGGAAAGTTCTGGAGAGAGCTGGAGAGTGTTTGGGATGGAAAATTGCCTTTGCAGGACATCTGCCATGGCCGAGATCCCAGCAGCCAGGAGTGGATCAGGGCCATGCCTGGCTGCACTGAAACCCCTCGTGTCACCACACTGCATCCTGGGCTTCCTCCCATCAGACAGTACCCAAGAACAATAAAGATCCAACACACTCCTGATACTTTTTTCATGGTTTCTGGGAGCAACTCGGCTCAGCAGCCTCAAGACCAGCACTACCCCAAAGGAGCCTGAGTGTTACAGCAGCTTTAAAAAAAATAGGAAGCATTAAACTTTTCAGGCTGGACAAACACAGACAGGAACGTGTTTGTCCTCCTTGGATCAGCCAGAAATCATCCAGAAATCCGTTATCCCACCAGCACAGCTCCATGCTTGGGTCACCTTTCCCCACAGGCTCAGGGGTGAAAAACACAGGATTGGGCATCACAGAGGTGAGGATGCCAAACCATCTCATTGTAGGGTTAAAAATTATCTCCTGGGTTATGATATTTAACAGGGAAATATTAGAAAACATCCATATATTGATTTATTATTATTATTAATGTCCTAGCTTTGACTGCAAAAGGCATTTCATGGATGCACTGCTACGTTTTCAGGCCAAGGGCACAGCTCACACTACACTGGGGGGACACAGATACAGGTAGAACTCACACACGTGTAACTCAGCAGGTGACCTTTCCTACACACCACATTTACATATTCCAGATCAAATGCCTTTTTCCTTTCTTCTTTTTTTTTTTTTCCCGACAGGAAATGAAAAAAAAATCCCAGATTTGGCACATTTCATCAGCTGTGTGTTACCTACCTAAGTCAAATAATTGAGGCACAGGGAGAGGTGCTGATACCCTGCCTTAGAGTGATTTCCCAGGACTCTTCTGGAAATGAGAAGAGACATCTCAAGAGATTATTTCCTGCTAAAGTCATTTGAAATAACTATATTAAACAGCCAGCAGAAGTTACAAGTAGGGCCTGATTCTGTTTTTCACCTGTGGCCCTTCATATCTTTGGAAATCTGAAATGAAATGTACTTCAAATCTGTATGAAAATTACCAGAGCAGTTGTCTTCAAGTAAATGTGATTTGGGACGGGAAAGCCCAGGAATGCCTTGTGTTTGCCTGGATGGCAGAGAGGAGGGAATTTGGGAATAATATACTCCGTCCTCCCGACAGGCTGCGTTCACGCAACTCCTCAAAGCACGGGATTATCTTTGTCCTAATCAAAAGCAACTTGATTAAATCTGCAGCTTGGCGAAGAAGGGGAATTAACCAAATGAAAACACTCATTTCAAGACAAAACTTTATGACAGTGTAACTTTGGAAACAAAGCCCTTCCCGAGCGATCCCATCTGCCCCGCTCGGCTCGTGCGCGCTGGGAACTCGACACCTGGTCACATGCTGGGGACGCGGGGACGTTTGTCTCGGGTGGCTTCGTCCTAGAAAAGCATCCCAAGGACTTGAAGCACAAAGTTAAACTCCGGGTGTCAAAACCGGGGCCGTGGTTTGGGGCACTGGCTCAGGACTTTGCTCTTCGGAAGGAAGTTTTTTTAATTCCCGACCCGACGCCGTTGCGGAAGGACCTTTTGTGGAGAGGGGGCCCCGGGTGAGGCTTCAAGAGAGCCAGCTCCTCATCCCTGCCCACCTTGGAGAGGCAGCTCCTCAGCAGCACCAGGCAGGAATCCGATTTTCCATGCGGCTGGCAGTCCAAATAAAAAGGATTGTTGCTCTGGAGATGAAAAGCAAACAAATAAACAAGGGGGGGAAAAAAAAAAAAGATAAGAAAAGGGAAAGTTATGGATTTGTGCATTTGCCGGGACTTGTTCAATGTGAAAAGCAAAGTAGAAACACAAAAGCAATTTATGCTTTCAATGACAAGGATGAGCTGTTATTTTCCGAGGGTTTATCGTGTTCAAAATCAGATTTTTTCATCGTTTTCTAAGAAGCGTAACTGCATTTCTGATACAAAATACTGATACAATTATGTTTGGGGTATGATATGAATGATTTTCTCTGATGTTGACCGGCTGTGACATGTGACACAGTTTCCCTGGAACAACGTGTGTGTTTATTGCTCTAAAATGAGATTTTTTCAGGGAACAATGAAACAGCATTTTGTTATCACTTGTGTGAACTTACATGGCTTAAATTACAGGTAAGAGAGAACAAAACTACCTGTAAAGCAGAAATTTGCAGGAGGAAGATTTCCAGTTGTTATGACCAATCATGGAAGTAGTTATGAATAAGTTTAATAATGACAAAATAATAATGGGAATTTTAAACTGTCTGGATAAAAATCCGTGAAGGTTTTTGCAGACATTCCTTTTATTTGCACTTTATAGGATAAAAATGCAAACTACATTAAAAACTTTTAATATATTTAAACAACATTTAAAATAAATTGCATTTCAATTAATGTTGAATTATAAAATAAAAACACTTCCTGGCATGTTTGTGGTTGCTATGTGCATCTTTCCTCATATCCTGATTTCCCAGCTGATTTTCCATCTAAAAGCAATACCCTGCCATCTCCGAAGGTTCCATGCAAGGACACAGGATTAACACCTGGAATTGCTGGTAAAATTGCCATTAGCTTCACTAGGATTTGTTTTAATTCAGTATTTTATTGCTCTTATTTAATACTGGTTAGCACTTTGCATTTTTTTGTTTGTTTAATGACTTTTCCTGCAACCAACATCTTGAGCCACTGACAAGGAACTTCCCAGACTGAATTTTCTCCCTAACAATTAAGAAATCAGGCACAGAGAAATTGCCCTTTTGGATTTTTATCTGCTATTTTACAAGACTTCCCTTACTGAATAAATGACTTTTATTTTGACATTCATTAAAGCAATTAAACTCCTTTTAACCATGGCATCATTGCCATAAAGAGATTTATCCTTTAGGAAACGTGGCTACTCAGATTCTGTCTCTAAACAAATCAGTTAATTATAAATAAGTTAATTAATTTATAAACTAGCTAGCAAGAAGTGAAATTAATACATCTATATCTAATTGCACCTATTTGATATATGCAAGGGATTTAGACTAAATGAAAAGGAGATTTATGTTTTTCTCTCTTCCATACAGTATTTCAGCTCCCCACACTGCACATTAAAAATGCACTGGATTTCTCACATGATTATTTCAGAGGCTTGCATATTTTATTAATAACCAAAGGAAAAATTAGGCTGTACTCCAGGAAAATTAGGTGATAATATTTAACCAATAACTTTAATACAAGAAACTTCTTTCACTTTATAAAAAAAAAATAAAAGCAGCAACAAAGAAGCATCAAGCAAAAGCAAACTAATTTAAATAAAAGAGCAATTTTAAACAAATGAAGCATCTCCAGTTGGAATAAATAGGGAATGTGACTTACCATGGAAGGGCCAACTGGATAACCCGAGCACACCAGTGTCATGGAGATCCACAGAATGAAAACCAAGCTTAACCTGCATAGACTTCAAAGAAAAGCTGAGATTAGTTGAAATTCGAACCAGAATCGAGCAAAATATGAATAGAGAGCTACCCATGGACCAAGTAACCCACAAGTGTCTTTACCTGGTCATTTTTTACTCAGGAGTGTGTGTATGGACATGCAGCTCTACTACCAAATTCCTCACACATCCTTTCAGTTCTTTCTTAGGTGACCATTTTATACCAGGGTTCAGGAGTGAAAATGTCATCAAAGCTGATTTTATCATGACTAATTAGTCCTTGTTTGGCCTTTTCTTCCTGTTAGATGGGAAAATGGCAAGGACGCGTTCAGCTGCCATTACAAACTCAAGTGATTTCATTGGAAGTGTCCCGTTAAATGTCTCTCAAGTGGCTTCATTGTTACGTCTGGATCATCACAGCAAACCTGGTCAAAGGCCTAAGGATTTCAAAACTACATCTCAGGAGTCTGTTACCACTTCCAATATATCAGGTTAAGACCTTGCAAAGCCCAGCAGCGAGGGGAAAACACTTAAAAGTGACTTCAAGTAGAAAGTTCCTCAAGGAGTCTCATTATCCTCAGAACAGTCACAAAACACAGAACAATTTTGATTTTTTCTGTTTTTCTCCCCCCAGCGTTGTTTTTTTACATGCTTAGTTTTCAATGCACCCAGTTAAGTCTTTTTCTTAGAACTGAACTACTTTTGACATTAATTTTTGCTATTACATGCAGACATATCTCAGCCTGCATAAAGTTTGTTCAATCAAATCTTCTATAGGATTAATAAACTCTGCTAATCTCCAGAAACACAGCAAAGAGCATCATTTGCTACTGCAACAAATGTAATTGTGCAAGGTTTTAGGGAGGTTCTGTGGTTTATTTATACAGTGGCATGGAAGAACCTTTCAGAGTTTTATAAAAAAATTCCTAATGTGATGTCAGGTTGTGGCTGACCACTTTTTCCCCCTCATGTGGTGACGCTGATCATGTCAGTGATTGACAAAATCCAGTGACACTAAAATGACTTTTTTTAAAAAAGATGTGCTTATAGTTCTGGTGAAGTACTTCAGGATTCTTCAGGACCGAGAGGGCTGTGGAAATGAAGATGAAATTAGCCTCATTTAAACCCACAGAAAGCAATCCCTTTATAAAACCATCAGGAGAGCAGTTGACTATTTGCATATTCAGCCTGTGTCCTCTTGTTCAGAGAGCAAATCCTCTCGTTTGAATTGAACCTCCTGTTCCCACTCGTCCAGGACCTCCAACTCCAAGGATAAGAGGATTAGGCTGTGTTTCTGCTGCAGTGAAAAGCACTTTGGGTTGGATTCTGCTTCAGCATAGCTTAGCTCAGCTCTCGTTGTGTCTGCATTGAGTCCAACTCCATTTTAGTACAAAATTAACTTTCACACAACACTTTTTCTGGAAGACAAGGGGCAAGAACAGGTTTGTGATTAAAGTTCAGGGTTTCCAGGTTCAGCCTTGGACTCTCCAGGTAAACTTTGGCGCATTATTGACTTAGTTTTTAAAAAATCATGGGTTGTTTGAGTCCCGGGTGGCCTCCCCCAGTGCCTCATCAGTCCCTCCTATGCTCACCTTTCTCACATCCCCCTAAAAGAGAGGTTTTGTCCAGCTGAGCCACCACAAACTGCTTTCACATGAAAGAACCATGGGATCATGGAATGGTTTGGATTGGAAAAGCCCTCTAAGATCACCGAGTCCAACCATTCCCCCAGCACTCCAAGGCCACCACTGCCCCCTGTCCCCAAGTGCCACATCCACATGGATTTTAAATCCCTCCAAGGGTAGGGACTCCAGCACTGCCCTGGGCAGCTCTGCCAGGGCTGGAAAACTCTTTTTGGGAAGAAATTTTCCCTATTCTCAAATCTAAATCTTCCCTGGTGATGGCATTAAGGCAAGTAAGAGTAATCGAGACATCACCACCCCAGGACTGGGCCCAAGGGCCTTGGCCACCTCTCAGACACACAGAAAGGCATTTTCTGAACATTCAAACCCTCCCATTTGCTTCTCACTTCTCAGAGTTTATTTTCCCCAGCTACTCAGGATGCAATTTAGCACAACCCAACTGTGATTTGCATGCATGAAGTGTACATGGATATTTAGATACATTCAAGATATTCCCACTTCAGGTTTGGAGGAGTCAGGTTTAACAGAACAAGTGGCAATTGACATTTCTGCCTTTTCCTCTGTCTGCAGAGCACCCAGGCAGAGGCTTTGCCCTGGGGTTGGCTTCACTGGCAGTATCATAGGTCACATGAATCATTAAGAACCACAATAAAAACTCCCAGCAGCCATGAAATTTGTATTTTATGAGAACAAATTAGCAGCAATATCACCGCCAATATCACCTCTTCCCTCCTGCTTGCCTTGCTGAAGGAACACTGTATTGAACCTTGCTCCTCCTTTCCTTTGGTTTTCCCACAAAAATCATATGAAACAACACAGAATTTGCTGCTGAGCCTATCAAACCTTGCAACTTATTGAGGTTAATAAGCTGATGAGCTTTAGAACATGATATTTCCTTCATCACAGTAGTCAATGTAAAGTGTTTAAAATCATGTGAGTTTGTTACGGGATCCAAACAAAAAAATGAATGAGCACACCAAACCCTGTCCATTGGCATAGCTCCAAACGTTGTAAAACCAGGGCAGGTTCGTGCTCCTGATAAAGGCAAGGTTTGCAATCTTGTTGTTTCCTTCTGGGATGCTCCCAGTGGAACCTAGCAGGGCTTTTCTGGAGAAAGCTGCCAGCATATTTTATTCCAAGCTCGACAATTTCTTTTTCTCGCTTTCGAGAATATCAAAAAACCCAAGAGCCAGGGTGGTTTGCTTCCAGACTACTGCAAGGTGCAAGATGGACATTAATCATGCTCACAGCACATAAACCTGTTTCTGACTCAGTGATAATAGAAAATCCCAGCAAGACACGACGGCAGAAGAAACACTGAATCAGAGAGCAGGTTTATTCCTTCAGTCATTACCTCTGTGTTCTCACGAGGGGACACAACCAAACCCTCCTCTGGCACCACGAGATCTCATCTACAGCAGCACGAAGGAGCTGCAGAGCTGCTGTGGATACACACTGGACTGATTCTGTGCATTTCCCTGCCCTGATTGTCTCCAGTCCCCTTAAACTTGGGCATCGTGGGGCTGACCCATCCCTGGAAGTGCTCAAGGCCAGGTTGGACAGGGCCTGGAGCAACCTGGGATAGTGGAAGGTGTTCCTGCCCATGGCAGGGGGTGGGATGAGCTGATTTTCAAGGTCCCTCCCAACCCAACCCATTCCACGATTCCCTGATGCAGAAGGAGCAGGCCTTGGCTGACAGGGTTAAGGGGCTCTAAGGCCAAATGATGCTGCTCTTGCCTGGCCTCCTGCCCTTGGACATCAGGGCAGTGCCTGCCCTTGGACATCAGGGCAGTGCCTGCCCGTCTCCAGGGCTCCACAAACCCGTGTCCCTCGTGCCTGA
Source organism: Atrichornis clamosus (assembly GCA_013400975.1). NCBI lineage: Eukaryota > Metazoa > Chordata > Aves > Passeriformes > Menuridae > Atrichornis > Atrichornis clamosus. Next base: position 170,986 of record WBMZ01013489.1, on the reverse strand, counting down.
GGGCTGGAGTCTGTCCTCTGTGTCATTTTCCTGGCTCCCGTTCCACCCAGGTGTTTGCACAAAGCTCTCTCTGTGGAGGACACAATGAACTCATCAAAGGTCAGGTGCACATTTTCCAGGTGCACCGAGGCCTGCATTGGCTGCTGTGGATAAACAGCTCTGTGTTCCTCTTTCAGCTTCAGAAGTCCTCCAGAAGGAGAGAGCTGTTTATTGAATTTCTTTTTGGCTGCTGCCGCTGCCGCCCACAGAGCGAAGTCCTGTAAGTGAGACACTGCCCGAGCTCCTTGCAGGCAGGGACAGCTCCTCTGCTGAGCCCTGGCACTGTGCCCTGGCTTAAAAGATGCATGGCTCCTTTTTAAAAGCCAGTTTTTAATGCGATTCCACCCAGACACCGCTCCCCTCTCAGCCTGAGCTAGCAGTGGTTCAGGCTCCAGCAAGGCACCGTCTGACGCACAGGTTTGATCCATGAGAGGGAGGAAATCAAAAGGCATTAAAGGCTGGAGCAGCACTGCCAGTCCCCCTTGGTTTTCCTGGATGGATGCTCAGCAGGGAGGAGGTGAGCAGCAAGGGCTGTTAGGCTATGGAAGGAACAGGGTCCAGGACTTGTGGACATACAGACACTGTGAACATCAGCATCCGGGCTGCCACCTGATTTTTTAAAGCATTTCTGCATCACTGGGGCTGTGCACGTCACTGCCACGGCAAAGGAGACAAAGCTGCATTTGGATCCTCCCATGCCAGGAGGAAAAATTAGCTCTAAAGTCCCGTTTTTGATCCTACCTCATACAGGAATAGTCGGCTGTGTCATAGCATCCTCAGGATTTTAATGTCTAAATCGTCATTTCTAATTATATAGTTTTTTTTCCTGGTTACAGTCAGTGTACACAGAGATGGTGTGGGCAGAGGCAGCACGAGTTCCTTATCCCACCGTGCCCAGAACTGATGCCAAAGCCATGAGGGAAAGCGGTGCCAAACGTCACCATTCCCGACATCCCGCAGCACGTGGCACCTCACAGGCCCTCTGCCAAGCCACAGACGTCCCCACAGCTCCTGCTGAAGTCACCACGCTCATGCTGGATCCCACGTGAAATGGCAGGAATGATGCTTTTGGCAAAAACGTATTTAAACACGGCAGGAAACGTTTCCGATTTAGAAATCCCTTGAGTTTTTTTCTGTCAGGTTCCTTAGCACGCCTTCAGAGAAACAATCTGCACGGAGCACAACGTGGGAAACAAGCTCTCCCTGTTCTCTCCGCACCACCAGCAAGTGTTAAAGCCATCTGATTATTTATCTGGAGGTAAAAGGGAAAAAAAAAAGAGCAGAGCAGACAAAAGTTGCTCAAATTGTTAAGGGGAGGCTCAGCAGCGGAAAAGTGGAGGTAATTAACATTTTTGCTACGTTGATTTGTGCATGCCAACGTAATTTATGCGCTCAGAAGTCTCTCAAATAGATCCTGCAGGAAGTTGCTGCCGAGGAAAAGATGTCAGTGCTGAGCTAAAAAGACACCTGTCAAAGCCAAAACCAAATTCCTGTTCAGATGCAACAAAGATCTCGATGATCTGAGAAAGTCTGAATAGTTGTTGAAGGAGAAGCCAGGAAGAGAAAAGAGCCTGGATAGACAAGAAAAGGCAAAGGTTTTTGAGGAGAGAGAGGAGAAAAGGATGTAGGAAAGTCTGATGTGACTTTAGAGAAAGAGATCAAACTTTAAAGGGATCAAACTTTAAAGGAGTCAAGGAAAGCTGGCATAAATATTATAAATAGTAAGGAATAGGGGGAAAGAGCTGGGTGGCTTTGAAGGGTACAATTTTTTATGGGTGTTATTGCACTGCACCTCAAGGTTCTCCCATGGATAAGGCTAAGGAAGACAAGAAAAACACATCCAATATTTTCTATTATGCTAAGATGCCAATGGGATAATCTGGCTCAAGAAAGTTTGCAATTTTTCTCCTCTGGAACCTCAGTAGAAACCCATTTGTTTCTGTTCTCTAAGTCCTTGGAATGTCACACCAACAGCACTGTGTTATGGGAATGGGGAAAAGGGAGCAACATAGGGCAAAAGCCAGTCCTGGCAGCACAGGTAACCTCAGGAATTGTGCTGGGAGGCAAAAAAAGTGGGACGCAAACCTGCCAGCTCAGTGAAGGGCACCGAGGAGGGCAAATGCTCCTCAGGACACTCAGGACCTACAGGCTGGACACAAGGGGTGAGCTGCTCACCCCTGAGCAGGTTTTTATGCAATCTGGAGAGACCTTCACCTGGGAACCAGGTGGATGCAAGACACCCGCCAAGAGGCTCATTTCCTCCACAAACAGTCCTGGGCTGATCAGCTGGGTTAAAAGCAAAGTTACGTCTCATTTGGCAGAGAATTATGAGAAAATCTCCAAATCTCAACACGGGGGTGACTCCATTTCCTCCTGAACAGGGAATGTTTGTGAGGGAGAAATCTCAGCTGTTGCACAGATTAGCTCTTGGCATTTCTGGAGAAGGGTAAGATGCCACTTTGAATTTGTGACATGAGACCTAAAGTACCTTGAGAAAATAAGTGGCTACATCTGGAACAACACTCATCATTTGGAGGAGGTGAGAGGACACACCTTTTTTCTCCCAAATGCAGAGTGTTTTCCATCTGTTCTTCCTGCTCTTTCAGCTCACTGCTATTTTCTTTCTACTTGTCTGTGCCACTTAAATAAACAAGGATACTGCAGCCTCTTTAAAGGAGATGTTCTTTCCTGCAAAAGCCTTTTGAAAAGAAGGACCTTCTCCATAACGACCTGCTAAACAGAAAACAAATAGGAGCCGAGCCCTAGAGTGAGCTGCACGTCGTGCTTTAAAATTCGCTGGTAGGAAGATAAAATCAAGCTGTGAGTCTGCCTCGCTCTGCAGTCTCGGAAAATGCCAGGTCTGGATCAATTCTTGGTGACTGTCATTGCTTGTAAAGGTCCTCAAGCAGGAGAGAGGGAATGTGGCTGTCAAACATTTCGGTGCCCGGGCTGACGTGCCTTTTGTCTGAACACGAGAGACGGCAGAGCCTGATTTCCCCTTGTGTTCTCTCCCTCTTATAAAAGGCTTCATCCAAAAATATCACACACCAAAGGACAGGAGAAGTTTCAGTTTCCTCACTGAAAGCCTGTTGCAGCCGACTGGATTTTTCTTGCTCTGTGCAAGGATTTCTTCGTGCCCAATTATGTTTTAATGCTTCATATAACTCCTCCAGAAGTTAGAACTGCAAAGGGACTTTTAATGAGGTCAGGTGGTGGCAGGAAATGGGGGAAAGTAAGTTTAGATTGGGAATTGGGAAGAAGTTCTTCCCTGTGAGGGTGGGGAGGCCCTGGCACAGGGTGCCCAGAGAAGCTGTGGCTGCCCCTGGATCCCTGGGAGTGTCCAAGGCCAGGTTGGACGGGGCTTGGAGCAGCCTGGGATGGTGGGAGGTGTCCCTGCCTGGGGCAGGGAGTGGAACTGGGTGGTGTTTGAGTTATCTTCCAGCCCAAACCAATCCATGATATGAAGATTTTATGATTCTGTGATATCAGGCTCCCTTTTTCTTCTATTCCTTGCACCAGTACCTAATTTGCAAACCTCATCTCTCCCCACTCTCCACCATCTGAGTTCCCCTTTTAGCATCAGGGTCTTCAGGGTTTTTACCCCTCCCCACAGCTGCCACCTTTGGAGGCAATCAACTGCAACTTCTTAATCAAGAGCACAGATTAGCACAAACAAACACAAAATCCAATATTAGAAAAGCTCATGCAGCCCTGCTCTCAGGGGAGCAGGAAAGGCCAGAGGTGCTGAGGGTCAGGACTGCTGTCTGTGGCAGGACAGTGGATATTCTCCAGCTACTCAGCACAGAGTTTCCCTGCTCCAGTCCCACAGGAAAAGCACTGAAGGCACAGTACATGAAAAGCAGCAGCTCTCCATTCACTTGACACTGCACTGGCTGCCAGGAGCAAACGTGTAGTGCTCAAAAAACCCGGTGACTTTTTTCCTTCCTGCCTGCTGACAGCCCGGCCTTTCATTTGAGCACTGGAGGTTCAGGCTTTTGAATCCAATTCCCGGCTCACAAGTGAAAACTGACACGATGGACTTCAATATTGCACTTTTCAACAAAGTCTGAGCGTGGCCCAGCTGTGAGGGGTGCGGACAGACAGGGCAGTGCCTTCAAAGGGGCTCAGGGCCTCGTTTGGAAAGCGGGAAGCACCGGGGGCTGGAGGAGCACACCGGAATTAACGCTCCATGGAAGCACCACTCACCTGGTCCTCAGCACTGGGGGCATCCGGGCTGTCTCAGCTGGGCTGGTTTTTAGGGATGTGCCCCAGGGGTAAGGTGGTGCTGCACCATCCCCACTGGCTCAGGGATCCCTGCCCAGGGCTCCTGCCCTGCGGCATCGCCTCGAGAGATGGGGGAAGCTCCAAGTAACACCACAAATTATGAATGAGCAGCTCAGGAAGCGCAGCTCCCACAGTTCCCAGCCTCTTCACCGCAGCAGGAACGGCAGGACCACATTACAGATAAGAGATCCCTTGAAACTCAAATAACCCTACAGTTCTCTGCCTTGCCAAATTCCATAATAGCAGCAGCGCCTAAGCCAACAGGACAGGAGCTAAAAATACTCGGATCCAACTCATCTCAGGCTCCTGATGTAAGGGCAGAGCCTCTGAACATGTGCTCCCTGGAAGTGTTGCAGCGAGTGGCCTCAGGGCACGTCTCTGCCACGGCCTCCTCGCTCCCCATAACTGCACATCAAAGGCAGGGCCAAGAGGCTCAGCCCAAAGTTCTCCCATTTCCCTGGAACGATTCACAGTTCAGCCCTGCTGTGGTTTCCTGGTGAATCTCAGAGTCAACATCTGTGTTTTCAGTGCCAAAGTGTGTTCTTAAGCCACATCAAATCCCTTTGCAGTCCCTGTAGTGCAAGAGCTGTAAACTGGCAATTTCTGTTCCAAATGCCAGCGATGGAAAACACAGATCTGGATAACTTTGCATTTCTCAGGGCTATTTCTCAACCTAGAACCTCTCCCAAAACCCTTCTGACACATTTCGGGTGGCGTAGCACAAAGAGGGGCTGGGGAGGGCCTTTGAAGAAGAGCACACTGTGTTCATGCAGACTTCATGTTCCCCACCACCCCTCTGTGCGCAGTCCCATTTTCCACCAGAATGAACGGAAAACCAAACCAAAATATATTTACTATGTGTTTTTTCTTCTTCAAAGAGAGGTGTTTTCATAGAATCCCTGAATGGGTTGGGTTTGAAGACACCTTCAAGATCCTCTCGTTCCAGCCCTCCTCCAAGGAGATAGATGCCTTTCACTATCCCAGATTGCTCCAAGCCCCGTCCAGCCTGGGATAGTGAAAGGCATCTATCTCCTTGGAGGAGGGCGGGAAGCCTTTCACTATCCCAGGCTGGACGGGGCTTGGAGCACTCTGGGATAGGGAAAGGCATCTATCTCCTTGGAGGAGGGCGGGAAGCCTTTCACTATCCCAGGCTGGACGGGGCTTGGAGCACTCTGGGATAGGGAAAGGCATCTATCTCCTTGGAGGAGGGCGGGAAGCCTTTCACTATCCCAGGCTGGACGGGGCTTGGAGCACTCTGGGATAGGGAAAGGCATCTATCTCCTTGGAGGAGGGCGGGAAGCCTTTCACTATCCCAGGCTGGACGGGGCTTGGAGCACTCTGGGATAGGGAAAGGCATCTATCTCCTTGGAGGAGGGCGGGAAGCCTTTCACTATCCCAGGCTGGACGGGGCTTGGAGCACTCTGGGATAGGGAAAGGCATCTATCTCCTTGGAGGAGGGCGGGAAGCCTTTCACTATCCCAGATTGCGCCAAGCCCCGTCCAGCCTGGCCTTGGACACTTCCAGGGATCCAGCGGCAGCTACAGCTTCTCTGGGCACCCTGTGCCAGGGCCTCCCCACCCTCCCAGGGAACAATCCCTTCCCAATAGCTAATCTAAACTACTGTTTTTCAGTTCAAAGCCATCCTCCCACCTGCCCTAATAAAAAAATCCCTCTCCAGCTCTCTTGTAGCCCCCTTAGGTACTGAAAGGCCACAATAAGATCATCCCAGAGACTTCTCTGGGGTGCCTTCTCTTCTCCCCTTCCTAATTTCAGCCATGTGGGGTTTTGTCTCTTGTCCCACTAATATTTCTCTTTGGGGAGGGGTGGCCCTGGCTCAGCTGCCCCTGAGCAGGGTTTCTCGGTGTTCACACTGAGTCCTGACCAGGAGGTTGTGCCCAGGCTCCACATCTTGAGCAGTCAAATCCTCTTTATTCTGGCCAATACCAGGCCTGCGAATGACCTTAACTCAGAGAGGAAGTGCCCCAAACTCATCCAAAGCAAATTTGCCTCGGTAACCTCGGCGGAGCTCGGCCGGGCACGTCTGCTCTCCGGAGCTGGCCAGGCAGGGCCCACACCCTGCTGTGGATGAAGATGTTCCAGTTGCCTGGGAAACAGCTCCATGGGATCGCTAAAATGTGTTCTATATGTTTGCCTTCAGATACACCATTATCACCTTGTCTGGGAGCAGCGTCGGAAGAAAACCCTGACACGGGAGAAGCTCGCGGGAATCAAAGAACTCCTTTCACAGGGATAAATCCAATAAAAAGTCACTCGTGGTCCAACATCAACCAAAACTGCCCTGCGAGAGTAAAGATGGGTCACAGTCACAGCATTAGAGCATCTCATTCCTCAGCTGAGGACATGAAGTTTAAATCCATTAGGATATTACCAGCAGGTGAAAAAATTGTCTGAGCAGGGATAAAGGATCCATAATCAAGGGAGACGGGGTTATTCAAGGACTGAGAGCATTTATTTAGATTAAATATTTGCAAATTTGGATTTTTTGGGCCTATTTTAAGAAATAGAACAGTCAATGCTTTCTTGAGGGCTGGTGGGGTACAGTTTGCACTTTCTCATAGCACTGAGCCACCCAGGACTCAAGCAAGAAGTTGGAGCTCTGCCACATTCCCTTCCCAAGGTTTTCTCTGGTACCACAACAGTGACATTGCACAGAAAACCCCATGGACTTATAGGTGAAAAATTCCAGTAAGGGCTGGCAAACGCTGGCTTGGGGGAAATCAGGTTTAACAGCAAGCAGGAAGGGGTGAGAATTTAAGGTTAGATGACATTTTATTACCAAAAAAAATCCCAACAAGGCAAATCAGGACCGTGCTGTGTCTAAACTTCATAGAATTATAGAAAGGTTTGGGTTAGAAGGGACCTTAAAGACCATCTCATTCCAACCCCCCTGCCATGGAATATGGTTGGGGTATTAGACCAGTTTTAGAGGACAAAGAACTGTAAAGAAGAGCGGGATATTGCTCAAAATGTCCCACTCCTGGCAGCAGTTTAAACAAGGAAAGCAGTATCATTTCACTGCTTGCTTACCTTCAATCAAAAAACAACACAGGGCTTTAATTTCTCCTCTGGGTGTAGTCAGCTCTTAAGCTAAAATCCAGGCTCAATATCTTCTCCTCATAATTTAGGTCATGGGCAGGGAAGCAACGTAGGAAATTGAGAGAAATGTCAGGCTTTGCAAGAGATGCTGAAAAATTCCATTTTGTGTTTGAGCATCCCAGGGCATCAGCTGCAGCCTGTCCTCTGCTCAGAAAGCCTTGCAGCCAAAAAAGAGAGGCTGAAATCCCTCCAGGATTTAAACCCCGAGTTACGAGGCCTTTGTAGGGTCTGTCTCCGACCTCTGAGGCTGTTTGGCCAGCTAAGGTCAGCAAGGAATCTGTTCTGCTCTTTCCTCTGAGTGCCTCATCCCTCAGGGGCAGCTGGAAGATCCAGAGGATTCAATGCTGGAGGTGCTCCACTCCCAGCTTCCCTCCTCTGAAAGGGTCAAAAAGAAACAAATAGGGATGTTAAAGGAATCACTGGGATCATCCAGTCCATGTGCATGGAAAAATGGAAGACCAAAGTGTTTAATGGAAGAGAAAAGTGTCTCGACAAAAGGCTGAGAGAATTTGGGGTGTTCACTTGGAGAAGAGAATGTCCCATAGAACTCAGCGCCCCTCCCAGTACCTAAAGGGCATCCACGGGAGCGGGACAGGGACCTGGGACAAGGGATGGAGGGACAGGACACAGGGAGTGGCTTTAAGCTGAAAGTGGGTAGATTTAGATGGGATATTGGGAAGAAGTTCTTCCCTGTGAGGATGCTGACGCCCTGGCACAGGGTGCCCAGAGCAGCTGTGGCTGCCCCTGGATCCCTGGAAGTGTCCAAGGCCAGGCTGGACGGGGCTTGGAGCACCCTGGGACAGTGGGAGGTGTCCCTGCCCATGGCAGGGGGTGGAGCTGGATGAGCCTTAAAGTCCCTTCCAACCCAAACCATTTTGGGATTCTGTGATTAAAGAGCAAATTGCAGCAGGGCCAGTCCAGGAGCCTCTTGGTTTTTTTCCAGTCCTCCATTTCAAAACCACAAACAAAATAAAACACCTTCCCCTCCAGTGCGTGGCACCCAGAGTGTGCAGCTCGGGGTTTCACTGTGGTCCTGTTCACCGCCACAATCCCACCCCCTGCTCAGTCAGTGCCTCGCTGCAGTCCATGAAGCGCACACTCATCTAAACATAATTGCATTGCACAAGGCTATAAACTCCTCATATGGGGGATGGAAGTATTTTTCTCCTCACAGTTATTAAATTGTGTTTATACACATTCTTACTAATTTATATGGCATCTTTCTTGTTAAATATAACAGCAGAACGTAATTGAGCCTTCCATTCCTAATGGTGGTTTGTCTTGGGGTTTTTTTATTGCCAATATAGACGTGCATAAATTTTTGAGTCCAGAAGTCATCTGGAGCCTTAAATGAACACAGCAGCTTTGCAAGGCAGCCCTGGGGTTTTTGCTGGGTCACCACCTGAGATTGTTCCATCCAGCTGACACAAAACACTGCTCAAGTCTGCACAAACAAAAATAAACTCCCAGGTAACTGCATCCGATTGATTCCTAACATACATTTCAAGTGTAACTGCTTCTATTTTTAATTTGGGTTGGTTTTTTTTTCTTTTCAACAGCTCTGGTTTGATGTGTTTGAGATTCTCACAAAGTAAATTTCTGGAGAAAATGTTAATAATGGATGAAGGGTCATTAATCACAGCACAGGTGAATGTGCCATGGATTTCAGTTTACAGCTGAAGGGAGTGGGGAGGACACAGGATTTTATGTGCCCTGTTACCAACCAGCCTCTTGTGTGGGAAGGGAAGGGAAAAGGGAGAGGGGAAAAGGGAGAGTGGAAATGGGGAAGAAAAAGGGAAGAAAGGAGAGGAAGGGCAAGGGCAGGGAGAGGGAGAGGGAGAGGGACAGGGACAGGGACAGGGA
>WBMZ01013489.1:0-161561 GCA_013400975.1 Atrichornis clamosus | reverse complement strand
AAAGGAAAGGAAAGGAAGGGAAGGGAAGGGAAGGGAAAGGAAAGGAAAGGAAAGGAAAGGAAAGGAAAGGAAAGGAAAGGAAAGGAAAGGAAAGGAAAGGAAAGGAAAGGAAAGGAAAGGAAAGGAAAGGAATTCTCTTTTGCACATTGTCTCCTGGTTCAGCAGTGACTTTAAGGCTCTGAGGTGAGGTTCCAGTCTGACACCACCCAGCAGAGGCTGCTGGAGCTGCTGCCAAGGCGCTCGACAGCGAACCAAGGAACAGCTTCCAGGGGTTGGGATGGCAATTCCAGCATCCCTGCTCCGACAGCCCCTTGCCCTCACAGCAAGGGCTGCCAGCAAGGCTGTCAAATTAGCACTGAGAGGGACGGGGTCCTGTGATGTGCAATTCCTTCCTGCGTGTGAGAAATGCGATGCCAGCCTGGACACGGAATTGCCGCCCTGGCCGGGGGCTGGGAGCGGCATTCCCGGAGGCAGGGAGGGAATCCATGCCCAGCAGCAGCGCCCGGATATCCAGACTGCTCCGGGGGCTCATTTTAAAACCAAATACAGCTCCAAGATATTACCATGATGCAGCAGTGCCAGTGATGCCTCCAGACCAACTTTTAGATCCTCCCTTTTCCGTGTGTTTAGGCACTCCAAGGAAACCATCCAGCACTGCCAAAACAACTGCACTAAATCTGCTCACGCAGCAAAAATCACCGCACCAGAATAGTCACAGCAGAGCCTCAAAATTCACTTTTACCCTTTTTTCTTTTCCTCCTGAAGGCAAAAGCTGAAACACCCCGCGAGAGCTCCATGCCACCAGCAGAGAGGATCTCACCAGAAAGCTCCACGAGAAGCTTTTCAGTGCTGAGGAGAAAATTTACTGCTTCCCCAGGAGTATCAGATCCCATGGGGGAAAAAAAAGCAATTAAAAAAAAAAACTAGAGCTGAACAGCAATTCTGTAGTTTCAGTAGGAAATGTTTTGTGATGAAGATGAACATGTAAATAAAGAGAATGTCAGGGAACCAGATAAAAGACTTTCACTTGTTGTTGGACAAGCCAAGGTGTTCTTTTGGTTTTTTTAATACATATTGGGAGGTTTTTAACATATATATATTATATATATAAATATAAAATATATATATTTCATATTTGCACTGGGACATCATGGAATAATGGAGAAGCAGCCTGTGCCCATCTCCAGGCAGCCAGGGCTAGCAGGTCAAAGACACCAGGATTTTCCAGGGACAATTCTGGAGGCTGGTTGAAAACCCTTAAAATTCACAGGTTTCCTTTACATCACATCAGCTGCTCCCCTCTCCTGTTCTGCTGCACATAAAGCAGAAAAATGCCTGGACTGAAACATCCTTGGGAATAAAACAGTGATTCCACTGCCTTGGGGGATGCTGATGGAAAACTCTGGATGTTCTTTTGTCTGCCTTTGCCCCTGGAAAAATCCGTCAGCACTTCAGGCTTTTGGACTTTACGTATTTATTTTATTCTGTGTTAAGTGGAAAACACAAATTTATATTAATTGTGTGCATCCCGGTCCCATGTTTTGCCCCCAAAAAGGGTTGAAATTTGGTAGCCAGAGAGACCATACGTGTACACACACAGGGGCTGTGCCTGTCACAGGCACACCGTGGAGCAGATCCCTTTGTGAAACAGCTGAGAGCTCCAGGAATCTTTGGAAATGCCTGGAACAATATGGAATTGTAAATGGAGCGCCTCGATTATTTCAGATTGTCATCTCAAACAGGGTCTCTGTATCATGGAGCCCTTTGTGCTTGCTTAGGCCTGTGTGATTTATCTTGCACTCCAGAATTTATTTTGCAATGGTTCACATCTCGTAGCAGAGCCTCCATTTATTTTCATAATTAGGATCACTGCCATGTTTCGATTTTGTTTGTGACATTTGCATCTCATTACATGGCACTTCTTTGAGCCAGTACAAGTGTGTTTTATACAGCGCTGTCCTGCAGTGGCAGAGAACTGGAAAAACACTCTCACAAAGACTTCAGCTGCCCAGTTTTTACAGTAAGATGTGCTCAGGGAAGCAATTTCAAGCAATTCCTACAACAGGCCCCATGAAGGGCTCCATTTGTCTGCAGCAAGCAGGTATTGACCATTCCCACCCATCCCTATCCATCCCTAATGCATTTCCTCTGCCACAGAAATGGGGATGGACATGTCTGCTGCCCGCGACTGCAGCTAGAAAAGTGGAAATTAAAGAAATTACCTTGGAAAGAACAGCTTTTCAGCCTTCTTTTCTTCTGGAACAGAGAGCAGACAGCTGCTGTGACAGGAGCTGTGACAGGGTGGGAGCTCCTGACTTTCAAGGTGATGTTTAGTTGGATGCAGGTTCAGTTATGATGGAAAATTCTAGGATTTCAGCAGTGGCGGCAGCAACTGGACTTTCACTGCCTGTCAAATAATTTTAGATAAGTCATTACAATGAAAAAGTCATTTAGAAAAATCACTGACACAGAAAAACGTCCTCAGACGAGACCTTTGCCCCAAACCTGGGTAAAGGCAGGGGCATCCTTTAAAACATGAGGCAGTGACATCCTTTAAAATACGATTCCATGATTTGCAGCAGCTTGATTTACATTTCTTTAGGCAGTTTATCATTAGCAACAGCACGGGACTGTGCTGAACGCACTAATTCCAGCAGACAAGAATGGAAAAAAAAAACGGTGCAAAGGAATGTCTGTACAGATAAGATTTCAAAATAACAGTAAATTAATTATCCTAAGAAGTGCTGGAAAATGAAGGCATTTCACACAGGGACTGGATGAAACGGTCAAGCACCCCAACACATGGCCTGACTGACAGCCAAGAAGTTCTCCCCAGCTTTAATTGCTTTGCTAAATATCTGCTTTTACAGCGAGTTTGCAAGGAGTCAGCTCCACAAAAGCCTGTGTGCGTACAAAAGGCTGTGACTGCTCACAGACACCGGAATGAGCCTCCCAGAAAGCTTTCCACGAGCTGGGAAATGCTGCCAGCTCCTCCCTGCAGCCACGGGGATTTGTCTGGAAGTGTGGAGAGGTCTTTATTGCAGTCTGTAAGCAATTCACGCAGCAAGCAGGGGAGAGGAGGAGGAACAAGGCAGCGTTTCCACCCTTCCAGAGTTACACCTGGAGATGCGGAGAGCAACGAAGGCAGAAATGATGGATGAAATAATTGTCTGAGGCATTCTCAGGCAAAGCTAAAACCTGCTCTGTGTTGCAGTTAATCCCAGTCAGGTATGAGGATCACTAAAAACAGTGTCCCTGGCTGCATCCCAGCTTTTGGAGGAGATCCCAAGCCATTCCCACGGGCACACAACCCTGTCAAAACCCAGGTGCCCCCAGACACGAAGCACTGCCTGGACGTTGATCATCGTGGTGATTATTTTGCAGGTGAAGAGGGATGTTTTGAGCAGCAGACAAGTGGGGATAATGGTCCTTTCCCTGACAGATCTCACCAGGGGTCACAACAAACCCGACGTCGCTCAAGCCCGTGTGACAGGAGCCCCTTCCTGGGAGACATTTCTCACCAGCCACGAGTGAGTGAAGACAGGAGAGGAACTAAATCTCCCTGAAGTGATAAATCTTCTTCATCCAGAAGAAAAAGCCCAGTCAATCAAAACTGCACAATGGTTTGCTTTCACAAATGGGTTGCTGCAGCACCCGCCTCTCCTGCCCTCCCTTGGACGATGACAAACCTCCTCAGGACAGCTCACCTTTGGCTGCTGAAGCATCTGGTGCTTTGCAACTCTCCACAAATGGTTTTCCCAACTGGAAAATGCTTTCCCGTAGCTCCCCTACTTTTTCTAAGATAGAAAACCACTAGAAATGGGTATGGGGTGGAAAATCACAGAATCCCAGACTGGCTTGGGTTGGCAGGGACCTCAAAGCCCATCCCATCCCTCCCCCTGCCATGGGCAGGGACACCTCCCACTACCCCAGGTTGCTCCAAGCTCTGTCCAACCTGGCCTTGGGCACTCGAAATTCCAATTCCTTTGTTTTCTTTTCCCATTCTCCTGCTTTCCCTCCGCAATGAGGTGCAGGCCATCACCTGCCTGTGCACCAGCTCTGCTCAAAATCCCCGTGGATGTGGCACCTGGGGACACGGGGCAGTGGTGGCCTTGGAAGTCCTGGGGAACAGTTGGACTCCAGGATCTTAAAAACCTTTTCCAACCTCAATTATTCCACGATTTTCTGATACAACTGGTACAACCCTGGGCCACTCTGGGACCACCACCTCGTTACTTTGATATGGACCACTATTTTCAAGGTGATGAAGGAGTGAGGATTTTAGGTGACATCAGTGATGGTGATGGAATATAATCCTTAAAATGCCCTTTCCCTGCCTCTCCCTGAGCTCTCACAGACACTGCTTTTCAGAGAAAACCTACAAAAGTGGGGGTTTTTTGCAGTTTAGGGCAAGTACTGTCAGGAGCAGCATCCCCCAGGGCTATGACAATGAAAACAATATTGAAAGCAAAATTAAAATGGTTCATATGCACTTGTGGGTTTGGTTTAGGGTGTTAAGGGTTGGATCTTGGTCTTAGAAGACTCTTCCAACCTTAATGATGCTGAGATTCTGCTCTACCAACAGCCTGGGAGAGCAAAACTGATGTAAAAAGCTTGGATTTCTATGGATTTAAAACACTGGCAGTATCTAAGTGTTTAATTTGATTTAGAGAATGAAATCTTGCTCCCCCTGACCAGAGGGTTGAATAAGAAACTCACTTTGGCCTTCCAACGTGACAGTGGTCAGAGCTGCCATGGAATATTTGCTTACAGGAAGTTTTAAGGGAGATTTTGTCTCTGTGAGCTGAGCCAGGTGCTGCCCTACAGGTCCCTGGTCCCCAGAGCCAGAGGAGCAAGAGCCCACGAGACACAGACAAATGTGAGCTCTGCACAGGCAGAACCTCAACCTGATGGGATGGAGCCAAAATGAAGAAATCTGAGCTAAAATAAACATCAAGGCCACTCTCTGGGGTGATTCAAAAATGCTGGGCTGCAGAACGTCCTAAGTACGGGACATTTGGGACGTGAGAAATGCGTGATGTTGCGTTAATGTTGAAGCACGCACATGCAGGCACAGACGTGGATATTTGGGGGGAAATATTTTACAGTTTTGGTCCAAATAATGAAGCTTTCTAAAACACTGAGCTAAACCAGAGTGGTCTTGTTTTCAGCACTAATTATTATGTATGATAAATAACTCCTCTCTGAATCCTTCCTAATAAATAAATAATTACCCCTGGAAAAAAAATATTATTTTCATGTAGCTAAAGAAAGGCATTTTTATTGCTTATGGCTTTTTAAAGTGCTTTAGATCTTCCCTTAAATTTGCTCCTCATGTTCCAGGAGCAAAGATCCTTTGTCAGGTTTGATGCTGCCCTGTAGGAGAAGGCCATGGAGAAAGATTTTTCCATTTTTTCTGTGCAATTTTAGAACCAATTTGAAGATTCAAAAGTGCTTTAGAGCTCTTAACTAATCAAGGCACAGGATATATAGGTCAAAATTGAAATAGAGCTGCACTTCCTAGAAAGCACATAGCAATACCCTAAAAAGAAGAAGACACTGAAAAGAAAAAGAACAAGGGCAAGAATATGAAAAGTAGCAGCTACACCCCCTCTCCCAGAGCAGGAAAATTGTAAATTCAGATAAATTATGAGAAATATAACAGCCATAGGATGAGCCCATCCATTAAAACCACAGGTAGGAAACAACAGATTATAAGGAAATTTTTAAAATTGAGATTAGCAGGAGTCTCCTCTCCCATCTCTCTAGATCAGCATATTTTTTTGGGGCAGCATAACAAGAGTTCTGCTTTTTTAAAATGAGCTGAGGATCAGCCAAACCCACCTGCAGCACAGGGGCTTCCAGGGGGGCTGCAGCAGCTTCACCCACACTGGTGATGCTCCCCAAATTCCAGCTGCAGTAAATGAAACAACAATGTGTGATTTTTGTAAAAAAAAACAACACAAAAAACTATTGCTGCAAATACAACATTCCACTTATCTTCTATTTCAGCAGCTCTGCCTACACTGGTGATGCTCCCCAAATTGCAGCTGTAGAAGATGAAAGCACAAATGTGATTTTTGTAAAAAAAAAACCCCAAAAAACTTATTGATGCAAATACAACATTTCACTCATCTTCTACTTGCTGCTCCCCAAATTGCAGCTGTAGAAAATGAAAGCAACAATGTGATTTTTGTAAGACAACCCCCCCAGAAAAACCTACTGATGCACATACAACATTTCACTCATCTTCTCTTGAATTTTTGACTCACTGCAAATCGCTGCCAGCTGAGGAAACGCCGCGCTGGCCACGGGCGTGTGAGGGTCCTGCTTTATCCAAGAAAAACAGAAAAATGTAGGGACCTAAAAGCCTCTCTTTGATGAGAGCCTCGGGAAGCACGTGGGGATAGCCAGGAGAGATGACCCCACAGCTCGTTCACAGCCCCTGTCCCTGGAGAGACACGAGGGAGTATTGGAAACGTGGGATTGCCGCTCCAGGAGAGGAAGGAGGAAGAGCCAGGGCTGGCACAAGGAGGGAAAGGCCTTCCAGGGACAAAATCCCACCGTGTCACCTCTTCCAGGGATGTCAGACGTGATCTCGGCAGCAAGTGCAGAGGGAGGTTTCGTCTCCTCCAGAACAGGGCTCCCAGTTGTCAGCAAGGTCCGTTCCGCTCTGCGTCAGCGCCGCGCGGCAGCGGAGGGGCAGGAAAACTCGACTGTGGGCAAAACCTCCCCAAAATCCAGCTGAAAGGCTCCCTGGGTTCAGAGCTACGGGCACAGAAAGTGCTCCTGGAAGATCCAAGTGCAGTCCTCCGGGAGACAAGAGTCAACGTGAGAACATCTCCTTTACACTCCGTTATTGAGTTATTTCCCTGAGCTGCTGGACACGATCCAACAATGTGCCTCTGGGAGCACCCTCTAGGGTAAAGACTACAGTTTTTAAAGTAAAAATTTTTGTTTGTCTGCCCTTCAGTAACTACTGATGGAAACAGTGGTTTTGGATGATATAATCCAAAAATGTGCCATTGAAAGTAACTTTTAGGACAAAGACTAACATTTTTAAAACAAAAATTTTAAAATAAGATTTTTTATTTGTCTGCCCTTCAGTAACTACTGATGGAAACACTGGTTTCGGATGATACAATCCCAAAATGTGCCATTGAAAGTACCCTTTAGGATAAAAATTAAAAACGTTTAAATTAAACAACAAATTATTTGTAACCACTGATAGGAACATTGTTTCCAGACCTTGCACATGTGACTTTAGTGGAAAAACAAAGCAAAGCCCATTCCAGAGGGGTTTTACACATCTGTAAATAAGACTATAAATAAGAATATATTCTACTATATTCAGTCTCTCAGCCTGATATTGCAGCACCCGAAATCCTCCATCCAGCACCTGGTTTCATTCCAGGAAGGTCCTGCAGCCCCCACACCCCTCCTGGTACCACCAGCAACTTTTGTAAATGGTGGTTCAGATATTCCAAAGTTTTCTTGGCAAATATAACAACAGAAGAAGCTATGACGGTGTTATCCAGCTCTAATGCTTGTGCAAGACAAAAACCCAGTATCATCAATGAAGAATCTGGGTGGTGAGGGGGTGGAAAGAATAATTTTCAAAGCATATTTACATTTAGAATTAACATCAGCGCCGTTCCAGCCGTTCTACACTTGAGCTGGGTTGGGTTTGGGGGTTTTTTTCCCTTTGCATCTGAAGAATTAAAAAGTGTTCTTACAAGCAGTGGGGATAAAAACACATTTAGTGCAGATGCTGAAAGGAAGCGTATCAGTGAACTGAGAAGTGATTATGTTGTACCCTTGGGCAACGAGGCTGTCATGGAATTTCAAAACAAGATGTAAGAATCTAGGACGGTTCTGTGGTTGGGTCACAATACTTGAGCTGCAGTTCCACTCCCTGTTTTCCAGTTGGAAATGAAATCACAGCATTTCCACGATCAGATCCTCCACCGTCATGGAAAAGAGGCACAAAAACCTGATTTGGGGAGGAGAGGGGAGGCTGTGAGAGCAGAATGTGTCAGACACGGGTCAGAACAAGTTGAAAATGAGGAAGTGAAATGGGGGAAGGTGAGAACTTGTGGCTTTTGCTGAAACCCAGACCTCCTCAGCTGATTGCTTGTTAAAAACCAGCAGAAGCAATTATTTATATAAAACATCTGAAATTACTGCTTGTTATAAAACATCCCAAATAATTAGTTGTTATAAAACATCTGAGGTTTTGTCCACCCAGGCCCCATGGAAGCATCCAGGTACTGATCCAGAAAGTCATCCTGGACACAGGAGATGCACACAGGGAGGATCCTCCAGAAGGAGATTTTTAAGCATCTATTGCTGAACCATCCCCTGGAGAAGCCCATTCTGCTCCTCTCCTGCTCGTCCCTATTTTTATTTTATCTTTTCTTGCAAAATAAATAAATAAATATTTTTAAATAAAACATCCAAACAACAAAGGAACCAAAGAAAATAAAAATACTTGCAAAGATCTTGGTTATATTTTACTGGTAAAGAGAAAATTCTGAGGTCACCTCTACAACTGGGACGTGTTTTTCTGCGCAGTAAGAGCAGAACTGCCTGCAATTATCCACCAGGGACAAAATACCTTATTTCCAGGCTTTTCAGATTCCAAGAGGAGTGAAATGGCACCAATAAACCCATGTAAAGTAGGTTTTTAATAATTAAAATGCCTGCCTAATGTGGTCAAGAAGGATGGTTGCCACCAAGTGCCACACCAGGGCAGCCAGTCGAGTGCAATAAAAGGGTTTAATGCAACATTTTGAGGCAGCCTCCCCCTCCAAAATATCTCCTCTGCAGAAGAAACCTCCAAAGTCAGCAGAAATGGAGCTAATCCTATGGAGAGAGGGTAATTTCAAAAGGTAATTGGTGTCTTTTTAACCTAGAACTGTCAAAGTGTATTGAGAATAATAGAGCTTGACAAGGCTAAAGTTAAGAGAGAAATGGAAAGATTGATCTACTCTGGGGTCTGAATTCTAACGCTAGGCTGGAGTTGCACTTTTGGCAGGATTGTATCAAACAAGTATTTCCCTGTAAATAAAAGGAGCCAAGGAAAAATGGTCGAATGCTTAAAACAACCCCCAAAAATATTCAAACCCCAGAGTTGTCCCCTGAACTTCGTCAGAATGGTTGCATCCCATTTCTCTCACCAGCGACAATGCGCCTGATAAGAGGGATGTGTTGGGAAGTGGAGGGCATCTAGAATGAGAAAATCAAATCCATTTAAGGGAAAAGGCATTTAAATCTGCCTCCTCTGTGTGCTGCTGCACTGCCAACCCCTCTGTGCTGCACAGAGGCAGGTGGAGAGCTCTGCACGCACAATGTGAGGGCTGATGGGACTAAAAGCCTTGATTCAGTCAAAAAGAGACAGGAAAAGTCATGGAAAGCCATGGAAACAAGAGATCATGTTGAGAGCAAGGAGCAGGATGTGAAGCTGTAGAGAATGGAAGTGTGATCTTTCATTATCCATCCAGGAATTCAGCTCCTCAGGTCAGGGGGTGAGACGTGCTCCTTCCCTGGCTGGTTCTGAAGAGGGAGATGCCCAAATCTGGGGATTTTGGGGGTGCATGGGATGAATCAGGGGGAGAACCAGCTTTTCAAAGGGCTGAATGTCCTACAGCTCTCTCTAAATCCTTCCCATTTGGGAACGAGATGACAAAGATTAAAAAAATGATACAGGCATTTACAAAAAGGCACAAACCCAAACCACACCTGAATTAAAATACAGCTGTAGGAAACAGAAAGTGAAGAAAACCTCTCATGGATTCAGGAGGCCACGATCTTTCCATGCACATCATCCAGGTGATATTTTGCTGCATCCAGGTGATATTTTTGCTGCATCCAGGTGATATTTTGCTGCATCCAGCTCCTTTTGGTGAGGTTTGAGGAGCAGGGTTATGTAAAACACAGAACAGGACGATGTAAGATGGAGAAGGATAAAGCTGTAACATCCTTAACTTGTTTCCCAGAGGACTGAAGTGGCACT
This sequence comes from Atrichornis clamosus, assembly GCA_013400975.1. Classification (NCBI taxonomy): domain Eukaryota; kingdom Metazoa; phylum Chordata; class Aves; order Passeriformes; family Menuridae; genus Atrichornis; species Atrichornis clamosus. Next base: position 151,546 of record WBMZ01013489.1, on the reverse strand, counting down.
ATTTATACACCTTTAGATTTTTTTTACAATATAAAAGATATGCACAGTTATGCCATTATCAAAATCCAAATATCTCAGTTTGGGGTTTTTTTTGCGGGGGGATAAAAAAATCACCGAACCCAGCAATTAACATGCAACCTTGTGTACATATTGCAGGACTCAGCGTGAATACCAATTTCAAGGTACCTTTAAAAGTTTAGCTGCCATTCCCCTCTTAGATTTGAGGGAATTTAGCTTTCTGCTCTTGAGCCTGAGCAGAAGGAAGAAATAACCCCACTTTCAGGGGAATATTATCTAAAAAATGTTGACCTCAAGCACATTAACATTTCACTTTCCCATCTGAAAGCAAATCCAGAGGTTAGGAAACAGGGCTACATTTTTCAGCTCCTTTTTGCTACCCGAAGTGCCAGCCTTTCCCTCCCACTCCCCCCTTGCCCACCCTTCCCAGCTCCAGGACGGGGGGAGCTGCCAAACCCCCACCTCATCCCTCAGCAAGCACAACAGGAACATGAGCTCTGCTGTGTTTTCCCACCAGCTCTGCTCTTGCCTGAAGGTGCCTTCCTCTGCGCCATCATTTCATTTTAAGAGAGAAGAGAAATGCAAGCAACACTCATTTTATAGCTCGGCTACAGGTAAATTATCTGGTAAAATAGGGGAGCACTTGGCTTCCCTCCCTTTCATTTTTCTTGGAGTGAAAATAAAATGTAATGGGCACGCTGATTTATGATTGCCAGCAGAATGTAGCACAGGTATCATTTGATATCAAATGTGTGCCTGCACAAGTCCTTGGCTGCATGGCAAAACCCCTTCCCTGGGCTTTGAGGTTCCCCCTGAACCTCTGCCCCACAACTGCACCAGTTTTTTGTCAGGAAAAAAATTTCCTGCAGCGCCACTCTCCACTGGGAGGGTCCCCATGGCTTCTGGGGCATGTCCAACATGGGAGGTGCCATTCCCAAACGGGAAGAAGGGTCCAGGCTGTGAGCTCAGCCCTTCCTTTGGGACAAGGGGGGCCTGTGGGGATGATGGATGGCATGGCAAGACAGTGCTAGGCACAGACAGTTCATCCCTTGGAAACACAAACATGGAATCATGGAATGGTTTGGGTTGGAAAAGACCTTAGAGTCCATCCAATCCCACACCCTGCCATGGCAGAGACACCTCCCACTATCCCAGGGTGCTCCAAGCCCCGTCCAGTCTGGCCTTGGACACTTCCAGGGCTCCAGGGGCAGCCACAGCTTCTCTGGGCACCCTGTGCCAGGGCCTCCCCACCCTCACAGTGAACAATTTTTCCCAATATCCCATCTAAATCCACCCACTTTCAGCTTAAAGCCATTCCCCCTTTTCCTATTGAAAATCATCCCCATGCTCTGGCCCACGGGATAACAGCAGTGAGTGAAAACTGCTCACCCTCACTTTTATGAACCACACACTCCTGCTGTTCCCTTAAAAATTTTTCCCTTATGAAACAACAGAAATCACGGAGGGAAAGGGAGGAGAAACAGGAGGGAAAAAAAGAACATCCTAAATGCAGACGTCAGTGCTCAGAGCGGAGGGAGCCGGGCTCCCACATGGGCTTTGCGGTCACTGGTCACTTCCAATTAGCTCATCCCACCAGTTAATGCTCCCTGGCAGCCAGGAACAAGGAGCACTGGAGAAAAAGAAGTTCCTGGCAGAGACTTTGGGGTTGTTTTTTAACGGGACTGCCACGGCCTGCAGGAAAGGGAGGTGTCTGTGCTGAGCTGGGGTAACTCTGCGTTAGGTGACGCTGCCCGGCCTGGCAAACAGCATCTCCTCCTGCCTGGCACGGGCCAGGGGCAGGGCCCAGCCTGGGATCAGCCTCTCCCCATGGACACGGAGCTGGCACGTGTCCTGCAGCTGCTCTGGGACAGCCTCGGAGGCACCGAGTGTGGGGGAGAGAAAATCACGGGATCACAGAATCATGGAATGGTTTGGGTTGGAAGGGACCTCAAAGCCCATCCAGTGCCACCCCTGCCCTGGGCAGGGACACCCCCCACCATCCCAGGGTGCCCCAAGCCCCGTCCAGCCTGGCCTTGGGCACTTCCAGGGATCCAGGGGCAGCCACAGCTGCCCTGGGCACCCTGTGCCAGGGCCTCCCCACCCTCACAGTGAACAATTTTTCCCAATATCCCATCTAAATCTACCCACTTTCAGCTTAAAGCCAATCCCCCTTGAGCTGTCCCTCCACCCCTTGTCCCAGTCCCTCTCCAGCTCTCCTGGAGCCCCTTTAGGCCCTGGAAGGGGCTCTGAGATCTCCTTGGATCCTTCTCTTCTCCTGATGAACACCCCCAGCTCTCCCAGCCTGTCCTCACAGGAGAGGTGCTCCAGCCCTGTTCTTGCCATCAAACAAAACACAACTTCCCATTTTCCAGGTCTTAAAGAGACCTGGCCTAACCCAAGCCATGATTTCTGCTACTGACCTCACACAAACACCACATCCCGGAAAACCTCATGCCGGAGAAAAGGGATTTAATTTTTGTAAAGTCACTTTTCTGCCACCGTGTCCTGAGCGCAGGGAGCAGCTGAGTGCAGAACAAACACTGATTTCTCTCCGGGTGCTTCTGATGGGAGGTTCAGACGAGCCCTGCCTCTTCCCAAGGGATTCTGAGCTCACGTTCCCTGCTCAAGCACACCACACGAAGGATGCTCCAGCACAAAGGCAGGGTGGAACCTCCCGCAGAGCTCTGCCCACCTCCACAGGGACCACAGAGTCAGTAAAGACAGAAACTTTTTTAAAAATCCCATATTTCTAATTTTTTTTCTATTATTTCCCTCTGAGGAGCAAGTTAACAATAATGGGCTGCTTGGAAAAAAGCAACAAATAATATATTTGTCGACTGCAGTAATAAACTCATGGAGGGAAGTTTATAGCCTATAAACTGAATATTATTGACAAGCAGATCTCAATAAAATTTAAAAAATATCTCAGGTCAGGCCTCCTGTGACACCAGTAGGTAGTAGGTGCCTCGTCTTTTGAAAGAGGGCATTTTTCTTTTAAAGCTTTTTAATTTATGGTTGATTTCTTGGGATTTTTGCCTCATGAGATTTTGAGCTCGTGCAATCAAAAGCAGGAAAATGCATATCATTTTCAGAGAAACAATAATTACAGTTTAAATGAACTTCCTGCCCTCTGCAACGCTGCCTTCTGTTGCTACAAGAACCCACCTCCCAAACCGATGTTCAAGATGTTAAGTTGGGTGTTAGTAAGTGGTTTAAACTGCGTAATTCGTGCTGAGCCAAGAAATGTTTTGCCTAGACTGGAGCTGGTGGGGTTGCTTCACCTCTCCAACTGTTCCACGTCCACATCAGTCACCTGTTGATCCCACATGGAATGTGTGTCATGCTGCTCTGAAATGCTGCCTGGGTCCCTCTTCGTTCCCACAGCTTGCTCAATATCCTGCTAAGGAATTTCTTCTGTAGCCCAGGTAGGTTTTGAGTTCATTTTCCCATTTTTCCACTGTCAGTGCAGAGGTCCATCAATGATCATGGGAACGGTGGAGAAAGAAAACTCATTTGAAATTGGGATGAGGAAATGTAAGCACAGGCAATGGAGAATAAAACAAAATTGGGAGGAGCAGCCAACAACAGGAGAACACACCCAAAATGCCTTATTGATAGCAAACAGTGTCACATTTGGGTTGGGTTTTGTTTTCTCTTTGTAAGGACTCCTTCAAATGTTGATGACAAATATCTTCAATGAGAGATATGCTTTATGTCTCTCTCCCTCTCTTCTCTCTTTCCTGTATCTTCTCCTACCTCACATTTATTGTTAAATAAAGTCAGAACTATTGACTTCAACACATGCTCTCCTGTGCACCTTAATCTGGGCAGGGGCATCCCTCAATATTTGGATTTAACACCGTCCCAGCTCAGTCTCACAAGGGGGTCAGGACATGTCTCCAACCCACCAGTCCACAGCCACCTTCATTAGCTGGGAAACAAATTAATTAACTCAGCCACTTTGGCTTGAAGTGCTTGAATACAAGGCCACACACACTGGAAAAGAAAAGAAAAAAAAAAAGTCTGCCATTCAATAGAGAAACACAATTTACAGTAATTATTCATGTCTGCAGAATACACATAAAAAAAAAAAGGAAATTAAAAATCCTATGAATAGCCTCATGGAGAACAGCTGGAGAGTTCCCATACAATAACCAAGCACTCACACAGAGCCACACGTTTCTGCCTCACCCAGAAGATGGCAACTGCAAGCCTGAAATTCCGTTTAGATCCATGAAAAGCACAACAGGAGAACGAGAAGAAATGGAGATGTCAGCGCAGCTGGACCTCACACTTCCCATTACCACCAAAAACTGAGGAGAGAGGAAACCCCTGAGGTTCAGTGCTCACCACCACTCGAGTGCTTGCTCTGTTTTTCACGGGGAAATTGCTACCCGGGGTACAATTTATTGATTTATCACAGGGCAAGGCGTGGATGCAAATTGAAAAATTCCTTACCTGGCTTGTGCAGGGGATGCAGCCACAGCCTGGCTTCACCTGACATCAAACTTCTGGCATAGAATGGTCCCCAAAAAGGCCACAAGAATTGATAGGGAAGATGTTTAACATGAAGCAAGAAGGTGGAGACCTCAACCAGCCAGTGAAGTGAGATTTATTACATTAAAAATGTGTGGTTTGTGTGTGTGCATGAATACACAGATACACCTGCACTCCCATGAATCTCTTATTCATACATCATAAATTTATACATTTGCGCTGCAAAGTTTTTACCCTTTTCCTCTGTAAAGTCACATACAACCACAGCCAAGGTAAAGAAAAATGCTTGTGCTAAGACAAAACTGAATTTAAAACCATTTTTAGCCTCAGAATTTGTGGTATCATCGGAGACATCTCAGCAATCATAAATGTCAATTACAGAAACCAGCTTAAGAAGTGACCTTTGTGTTGAGCTTCCCACTGAAAATAAATTTGATTAAAAAGCAAACACACACATCTTTGGTGGTTTTGCGTGGGACTGTTGGGAACTGATCTGTGCACCTGTAAAATCTACCTTCACTCCCACACTAAAACTCAGGGAAATGGCAGGAAGGGCTTCTCCTTTTTATCCTGGCACTGTGAGTTAACTCTCATTAAGTAAATTCAGGCTACTTTTCAACAAGCGAAAATTAGTGGCCATCGAAATCCTGTGTTCTCCCACTCTCCAGGAATTTAACACCTCTGAACTGCTTCTTTCAGGGAAATCTGTGTTACCAAGCCCTGTGGTGCTGCTCTCAAGTCTGAGCACAGAGACAGCACTTGGGGGAGGTGAATCCCTGGTTTGTCCCAGGTGGTGAAAACCCGGCCCCTGTGGATCCTCCCAATGGACAAGGTCTGCTATGGAAAAGATGGATGGGTTCCCTTTCCAAGCAGGAATAGGGATTCGAATGAAGGCTGAACGGGACCTTTGGGCATGGAGGCACCAGGAGAATAAAGCAGTGATAAATAAATCAGGTCTCCCCAATCTCACCTTCTCCACATGCAGCTCAAGGCTTCGAGGTGGGGAAAGCCTCACTGAAGGCATTTAGGGATGAATTCCCACAGAAATAGGGCAGATGGAAGAGAGAGGAGACCCCAGCACTTTGGTTAAAATCAAATGAACTTCTTGTTCTGAATTGTTTCATAACGAGCTCCTCTGCATCAGCTCAGCTGTGTCACAAAGCAGGGAATTCCCATGGCATTGGGATGCTCTGACACCCACCTGGAGTGCAAAGGAAGAGAGCAAACCATGAGAAGTAAGAGCCTTCCCAGGATGGTTCAGTGACTGTAATGTAGTTTCTGGATTTGCTGAAGTGTGTTTTCACCACACTCTGAGGAGGGCACTGGTTCATTCTGGCTGGGTTCTGTGTAAGTTACAGCCTAGGAGCTGTTGGATTGTAAAAACGGTGACAATTCGGGTCTGAGGGTGACTCTGAGAGCCTGCTTTTCAGTTCCCAGGCTCAGCCTGCACATTTGTAAAACACACACACAGATGAGATTTGGAGTTTGTACTGCAAGACCGATTTGAAAGTGCAGCTCTTGTTTGAGGAGTCTCACAGGGCCAAATTACAACACTTGCATGAGCACAGGAATTTGCTAAGGACGTGTGAAAACAAACACATTATCAGAAATACAAGTTACAGGCATCCAGTGAAAGGTCGATGGGAAAGCTCTTCCCATCCTTTAGAAAGCAAATGGAACAGAAAAGAGGAAAACTCACCAGCATCCCAGCGTGAGCTCCCAGGCAGCAGCGAGCGCAGTCTCCGAAGCAATTCTCAATTAAATAAAAGACTTATAGAATTAAAGTTGTAATACATTATTGATTGTCTACGGACATCTGATCGAGTGCAGCTAAAATCCTTCCCTGCCCATTCCTCTTGAACAGAGGTTATATTAACAAAACAAATAGGGAATTGCAGGATGATATCCAACAGTAAATTCTGAGACACTCTGGGAGCTGATTTTATTGCAGGAAAAAGTGTGTTTGTTTGATCCGAAGCGACACGGTGGTTTAAGGCAAAAATATGAGAATATATAATTGACCACTGGAGCCACTTTTTATGAGCAGGGCAATTTTTCAGCCTTTGTAACAATAGTGTTGTTTTATCACTGTGTAAAGTCCCTTCTGCTTGTAACTTGCATCTTGTAGCAGGTACCTGAGGTGGAAAATATTCTGTAAAACTCGTCTGTCTTCTGAAGCATTCAGCAACAGATAACTTAAAGCCATCATTAAGGATGTTCCTACTGCTGATGTGTGTTTTAGCTCCAACCTGCAGGGACAAGGATACCAATGCAAAGAAAAATTTCAGCTTTCTCGTGAACTCTCCTCCAAAATTCTTCTGAAAAAAATTAAGCGTCTACGTAGACCTCTACAGAATGCAGTAGTTCCCAAAATCCTGCAATGAGGACCAAGAACACTCAGGGAATGCATTCATTTACTGAGACAAGTTTTTAAAATAATAGTTTATTTTTTTGAGTCAGTGGTATATTTAAAAACAATCTACCATAAGAGTAAAAAGATTGTAGATAATAAAAAACCCAAAAGCGTGATGACAATAAAAAAACACTAGAGTATAAAGTTAGTCTCCTTCCTCCCTCCCAAAACCCCATCCCATCAGTCTGATATTTCTCAGAGCTTAATATCTGGAAAAGAAATTGCTTTTTTTTGTTTCTTTTTGTACACTTTCAGCAATTAGGAAATTAAGAATACATAAAGCATTCTTTGCAGGCACATTAATTCATTATTACATGAAAAGCAGGCACCATAAAAATTAAAACATTCTAAAAACCATCATATATACAAACGCTGTACAGAATGATGGCACAAGGACAAAGTGATTCCGTTCAGTCCATCCCAATCCAACATGAAATATTACACAACAAAGAAAGGAAAAAGCTCTCCCCGTTTCTGTAGGTTCAGAATGACCAGGAGTCTCCTCCCTGCCTGCCCTTTCCTCTCCCATACGCTCGTGCCGTCGGCAGCTCCACGGATTCCTCGTGGACACCCACAACATCCAACTGAATGCAAACGGCAGTGGCTGATCACCAGTGACTAATTTTACAAAGCTCATTCATCGCAGGTTAAGCTGATTTGGAATGGACCCATAGGGATCATGGAGTCCAACTCCCAACAATCCCACCCTGTGCATCCCTGGGAGCGTTGTCCAAATGCTCCTGGAGCTCTGGCAGCCTTGGGGCCATGCCCATTCCCTGGGGAGCCTGGTCAGTGCCCAGCACCCTCTGGGGGAAGAACCTTCTCCTGAAATCCAACCTAAACCTCCCCTGGCACAGCTCCAGCTGTTCCCTGGATCCTGTCCCTGGTCACAGGGAGCAGGGATGGGAGCTGCCTCTCCTTTTCCCCTCGGGAGGAGCTGCAGCCCCCGGTGAGCCTCCCCTCAGCCTCTCCAGCTGAACAGACCAAGCGCCCTCAGCCGCTCCTCACACAGCTTCTCCTCCAGGCCCCTCACCCTCCTGCCCTCCTCTGGACACTCTGAGAGTTTCACGTGTGTTTTATGTTGTGTCCAGTGCCAGTCTGGTGTCACCCCTGCCACGGTCACCCTTTGTGCCCGACCCGTGAGGCCGTCGCTCACCCTTCCCATGATGTGCTTATCCAGCTGTGGGGTGGACACTTCGTCCAGAAGGATCCTGGCACAGACAGAGTCAAAAGCTTTGCTGAACTCCAAAGAGATTCCACTTCCTGGTTTTCCCAGGGTTACCCTGTTGTAGAAGGAAATGAGGTTGGACAAGCAGGACTTTCCCCTCATGGAGCTGTGCTGGCTGTGACCAGCAACTGTGTTGTCCTCCAGGTGTTTTCAGTGCTTCCCAGAATAATTTTTCCATGATTTTACCAGTCCTGTAGTTTCTGGGGTTCTCCTTCTTGACTTTCTTGAACACTCACCAGCTTCCATCCAGCTGGGACCTCTCTGGATTCCCAAGACTGCTCAAAAATCGAGAGAGGTTTTGCGATGACATCAGCAGCTCTTTGAGGATTCTCGGATGAATCCCATCAGGTCCCACAGATTTGTAGGGATCCAGCTGGAGCACAAGTTCAGGGGTGACTGGGAGTTCACTGTCACAGACCTCCAGCTCAGGGCACTGAGACCCCCTTGTTGTGTGATCCGTGCTGGAGACAGAGCCAAGGATGTGTTAAACGGCTCAGCCTTGTCTCTGTCCTTGTTTTTGAGGCGCCCATGCTCCTCCTGGAATGGGCTGATGGTATTTTCACACTGCCTATTGACAAGGATAGATTTGAAGAAACTCTTTTTGTTGTCTCCCACAGTTCTGGCAGCTCCAACTCCAACTGAGCTTTGACCACATGAATTTTCTCCCTGCAGTGGGGAGAGCAGCATCTCTGTGTTCTTCCCATGGCACCTGACCTTGCTTCCACTGGGCACACATCTTCCTTTTCCACCTGACATCCAAGAGGATATCCCTGTTCNTCCACCTGACATCCAAGAGGATACCCCTGTTCTGCCTTGCCTGCTTGACTTCCAGCCTTTGGGAATTGCTGCTCCTGTGCCCTCAGGAGGTGATGTTTAACAAGTGACCTACACTGATGGACCCCAAGCACCTGAAAAATATTTTCCCAGAGAACCTCACTAATTCCCTGAGCAGCCTCATGTCCAGAGCGGAACTTCTGCTGGCCCTTTTCCTCCTGTCCCCACAGATTTTAAACTCGATGGCTCCGTGGTCGCTGTGGCCAAGGCAGTCCCCAGATCCCCCCTTCCCTCATTAGCAATCAGGTGATTTGTGACACAGACCAATTAAAGAGAAGGTGCATTTCACAAATAAGCGGTGTCTGATGTTTAACCATGGGCTAAAATCCCTGTTATTTGGGGAAATCCGACGGCAGCTTCGCCTCACTCTGAAACCTCCCCCGACGTGCCCTGAATTCCATGTGAATATGGTCGTTGATTCCTATATACACTGAGATTAGGTACAAAAAACTCTGCTCGTTTTGAACTCCAGAGCTACCTAAACGCTTTAGGTACAAAATATTCAGCTCGCATTCCAATCTCCACCTTTAGCTCTGTGCCTGGCGTTATCCAGAAGCAGGGAGGCTTAGGAAGAGGGTGCTGTCAGTTGATAGATGCTTCCTGGTCTCAAGTAGAAATCCAGATTTCTTTCAAGTTCTGGGAGGGAATAATCCCCAGAAGAGGGGGGATGTAGTGTTGGTTCCGACACATGGCTAGAAATGGATTCCTTACGGAGTTAGAGTCATTGCACTAAATGTTAGATACTGCACACCTGACTGAGGTAAACATTATATACCATAAAATACTTAGGGAAATGAATTGTTACAGCTTTATCTTTGGAAAAAAAAACCCGCTTCCTTCTTCACTGGACAATCCCAGAGTCAACAGACGTTTGCTTCCGAGTTGTCTTGGGAGGCGGAGGTGGGGGAGTCTTGCTGGGGAGAGGAGGAGGCAGGTGCTGGAAGAAACCAATTTGGAGAGATCATGTTAGGAATGAAAGGACTTCTGAAACATTTTCTCTTTCATCTGTAACTGCAAGAGGCAGCAGGTAAGGCTGGAGCCCTCTGACTCACAAAAACCTCTCAGCAGAATTCGCTGCTGTGAACACCCAACGCTCTCGGCCGTTCATTTTAAATATAACTTTTACTTTTGACAATGAAAAAAAATCTCTCAAGGGTTCAGGATTAATTAGCTCAATATTTCAGGAAAAATCTTTTGAAAGCACTGGAGAAGTTTATAATTCCCCACTTTATATCATGATAGGGTATTGATTTCTTGGTCTGTATCGATTGTCCTCAGCCTCCAGGCACTCAGAGCTTAAAAACCAAGCTGAAGCAATGGCTTCATTGCTTCTCCATTATGTTTTGGATTTTGCACAGTTAGAACAGAAATATTAAAAAAAAAAAAAAGGAACAATAAAAAAAAATTTCGAGATATAAGTAACTTGCAATTTACTACCACACATACAGCTATAATTAAAATATTCCAAATAGAAATGCAGAATGTTCAAATATAGATATTTCATATCACTTCATGTATCCTACAACAGAAGAGCACCCCCAATTAGAATCACCAGGTAATTGGACAAATTTTAAAAGTCATTATGGAAATCAAGACTTCTTTTCATAATGTTCAAACACATGTATGATAAAATCTGTTCCAGAAAGAGCCTGGGACCCCTGCAGTCTGCAGTCAGGTTTTCCCAGCATTTGGGCTGTGCAGCCAGCACAGGTTTCCCAGAGGCTGTGCTGCAGTGTCACAGCTCATCAACACCGCTTTGGCTTTGTTTTTCCCTAAGATTCCCCCCGTGTTCAGCAGTCACTGCCTTTTGTTTTCCTCCAAGCCTAATGATGCTTTTCCACTGCCACTTCTTTGTTCCCAGCCCGCCTCACCCAGCCCTGCCGGCTCCACACCGTCACAGCCCGGCAAGCACCAACTCTCCCAAAATTCCTTGCTCACCTCTGCAGGAACAGCCCAAACCCTGCAATGCCTCAGTGCTGCACTGCATGGACAAAATAACTCTTGGTTTGCCAGGATCAGGAAGATCCTGGTAGATAAACAACGGAGAAACCACACGGAAGTGTGTAAGAAACAAGAGTGTTCCGTTCCAAAGCCATCCGAGGGTGCTGCCCCAAAAAGCAGAGCGGTTCAGGGTGATGCCAGGACATCTCAGTCTCTGCTCTGCTCAGAGCAGCTCCTGATGCTCCTGCAGTCTCATCGCTGGGAGTTTTCAGAGGTGTGCAAGAGTAGAAGGAAAAAATACCTTTAAGGAACTAAACACCCTCTCCCAAGCAGGTTTTAAGGCAGCACGAAGTTATAAATCCAGAGCTTTTACCAGACAGCTTTACAAGTCACAGACTAAGCAGAAAGCTAAGACTGCAAAGGCTGAGCCAGGAAGGCTGGATTTTTGCTGGAATACTTTTCCTGTATCCCACCTGGACAGAACTACTTTCCCATCTGTTTTACAACTTTCCTCATTCCTCCTGACTCTCCCCCCTGGCAAAGCAAGAGGGATCCCAAACCGCCACCAGGTAAGTCTTGTCCAGCTTGTCCCTCCGTTCTGCTCCACCCACTCTCCATTTCCCAACCTCTCCAGGAGCACCACCACAGCAGGAGTGCCTGCTGTCACCTTCCTCCTCGGATTCAAAATCCTCCTTGGCACCTCGGAATTCACTTGGGTTTCATCTGCTGCTGAATGAGAAACTCTGAACCAAAAGCAAGGCACCGGAGCCGGGGGTGCCAGGTCTGGAAAGCTGCTTTTCCCTGCCTGCCTGGAAAAGAGGCATCCACACCTGGCTCCTGGGGACATGGAGCAGTGGTGGCCTTGGCAGTGCTGGAGGAATGGTTGGACTCGATGACTTTAGTGGCCTTTTCCACCCTAAATGATTCCATGATTTCCCAGAGCAGGCCCCAAGGTGGGCACCATTTATTCCTGACTTCCAGTGGGACATGATGATCTCTGAGTCAGAAAACCAAGTCAACAGATTACCACGAAAAGCAGATAAAATAAGAATTGAATTTTACTAAAGGCAAAACTGAAGATTTGTTTGGTTTTTAATTAAAATGCCATTGCTGATCTGAAGTGTTAGTCAGAACCATTAAATATCTCCTCTACCTGAGCAAATACTTTCCTTACCTTGGCATGGTAACTCCTGAATCCCTACTCAGGCACCTGAATAAATGTCATTTGTGATCTGAAGATCCCAAAGTCTTTGAGGACCTGCTTATTACAGCCCTATATCCAGACAGGGGCTCTGGGCAAATTTTGGGAAAAGCCGGTGGTCTGCAAAAAATCAATGTACAACATCCAACAACTCCTCATGGAGATGACATCTCCTTCATAACTCAATAAACCACGTGCCCTTAAAAAACACATCACAAAATATAAAACTTTCCTCTGCACTTTGCTCTCAGATGATCTCTTTAACTTCATATTCAACACCAGGAAAAAAATCCCAACTCTGCTGATAGCATCATTTGTGAAAATCCATTTTGAATTTAAATAACACCATATTGGCAATAATTCTCAATTCAATTAGATCAAAGGCATTTCTCAACCAAATGAGCCCTTCATATTGATCAGAGAACAATCAAATCAGCCCTGCAAACCTGCTTCTGAAGAACAGATACAATGCAAATACAACGAGAATAAGCTAAATATATATGCTATAAATAACAAGCTCAAAACCTACCAGAGCTCAGATTCTGCAAGCAAATTAGGCAGAAAGAAATAGCAGAGATAGGTAGATAATTATTATAATTGAATTTACAATTTCCATTAGAAAGTCGGATAAATTTAGCACATGTTCATTTATATAATAAGCCACCAATGAATATATTAAGTAGGATGTGTAATGCTGGTCGGGGCGACGTTATTGTGGATTTAGGAAGACAAAACATTCCATGATGGAACTGGTGCAGCTCCAAACCCAGCCATCGCTCCCAGGGCCCATCCATCCTCCCTTTTATTCCAGGACAGGTGAAATGCAAGCACACCTCCTGCCTCCCTTTAGCACCACACTCATAAAAATCATCAGCAGCCTTATGAAGTTCATTTTTGCTACGCTTCCCCTCAGAAACTTTGAAATAAAAATAGAGTTTCCCTTGATTTTCCGTTAACTCAGACCCTCTTTGCCAAGTTCACGGCTCTATCCCGGTGGTTAATTGTGAGCCCCCCAAAGCCCAACACATCCCTTCCCTTCCTGACAAACTGACAGAGGCTGCTGCTTCACATCCCAACCTATTTTGGGCAGAATCCTTGACTCACGGGTACCTCAGGGGAAGCAGCAACCTTATGTAAAAGGCACATCTGCAACACAGAAGCAATCTGTTCCTTCTGCTTCAGACGTGAAATGGCTCCCATTTGTTTGTTTGGGTTTTTTTTTTCCTGATACAGAAGAGAATCAAGTTTAAAAACATTTGTCTCCGTTCTCTTACAGAGATATATAAACTGCACTACACCAGGCGTGTTCAGGATGTGGTAAAAATCAATTACAGAAGATGAGAAAATGCAGGTTTTTTTCCTACTCTGAAGAAGCAAAATGAGAGACGAGTTGTTTTTCATTCAGAGGATACTATTAAAAAGACCCAAAACAACAACAACAAAATCAAACACAATTCGATTCTCAAATATGATCCTTTTGGCCCTGCATGAGGTTTCTTCCTGTGCAAGGAACTATTTTACTTTGAAATTCAATGGCCATCGATATGACAAGCTCTGGAGAGCCAATGAGAAGCACTTGAGTTGGAAGGATTAAGGGATCTAATTAGGTCAGAAGCAGGAGAAATGGGATGTAAGAGACCATCAGCTACCCAGGACTGTGAAAATGCTTTCGGACCCTGAGCTCTGAGTTGTTCCTTCAGCACAAAGCTGAGATGCCTGACAACAACTTTCTTATTTGATATCTGCAGTGAAAAAATACCATTCTAGTGTGAGGTGCCGGCAGAAGAACACTCCCTTCTTGAAAGAGCCAGCAGGGAGAGCAGCCCAGCTCCACTAATGTGAACCAAATTAGAGACAGTTTAAGCTAATTGGCTGTTTGACTCAGGGAGCAAAGTTATGTGGAAAATCCAGCAGGTAACTGGTGCGGAATGACTGTTTAGACCCTTTTTTGAACATCGTCTATTAGAGTCTCATTTGATTGTGTGTCACAGCCATTACCTGCCCTTGCTGGAGTGCACTGGGATAAGGGAAAGGAATTTTAAGGGTCCTTCTGCAGAAATGCACTCGGTGTGTTCCCACCCCCTTGTGGAGGCAGCCCTTCCATGGGCAAGGGGAGAAATGCCTCAAAATGGGCAACCTGGAATTCCTCCAAGTCAGTATCCCAGATCAGATCACAGGGGCACCTCTGCTCTAGAGCCAGGCTGGAAGAGCTGGGATTTTTCAGCCTGGAGAAGAGAAGGCTCCAGGGAGACCTCAGAGCACCTTCCAGAGCCTAAAGGGGCTCCAGGAGAGCTGGAGAGGGATCTGGGACAAGGGATGGAGGGACAGGACACAGGGAATGGCTTTGAGCTGAAAGAGGGTAGAAGTAGATTGGATATTAGGAAGGAATTCTTCCCTGTGAGGGTGGGGAGGCCCTGGCACAGGGTGCCCAGAGAAGCTGTGGCTGCCCCTGGATCCCTGGAAGTGTCCAAGGCCAGGTTGCACAGGGCTTGCAACACCCAGGGATAGTGGAAGGTGTCCCTGCCCACGGCAGGGGGTTGAATGAGAGGGGCTTTAAGGTCCCTTCCAACCCAAACTATTCCATGATTCTATGATTTTCCCCATGACTTTTGGCAGGCCCCTGGCTGGGGAAGCCCTGGGGCATTCTCTGGAGAGACACTCCTGTGGGGGATAACAGAAGGGGACGAAGGACAGACTTGAACCTAGAAGGGGTCTGCACCCCTCATGTGGGGAGGTCCTGGCCCCTGGTGTGTGACAGCTGTGTTGGAGCACAGCTGATGCCACTTCCCCTCTGTGGATCCACATTTCTCCATGTGGAGGCCCCTCAGGGTTTCTGCCCACACTGACAACTCCACTTCCCCAGCGCTGCCTCCCGCTCCAGTCTCAGACCTCAAAGTTATGAGCAAAACACTCAGAATTAGGTGTAGACTCCAGCCTGACACTGAAGGCCCAGGTCCTGCAAGAGAGATAAACCAACACATCAGCAATGACCCAAAACATGGCCTGATCCCACGTGGAGAGCAGGACACGGCCATTCCCTCAACTAAACCAAGGGACACATCAAGGCTCTACATGAAGGAGTAGAGAGCAGAACACATATGTCACTCAAAATCCTGTAATAAACAGTGGCAGTCCATTGATTTGGAGACTTATTAAAAAGTAAAAGTGATTTTTTTAGAAACTCTTTGCTCATCAACAGCTTGACCCACCAAAGAGGTCGAGGGACTGGCACTGCAGGAAGGGCTCACAATGTTTCCTGTCTCCAGCAGGCAAAAATAATGATAAGATGGCAAATAAACCCCATCTTTTATATTTTTTTTAGTTTTGGGCACATCATATACCCCTCTGCATGATGGAAAGTTTTTGGCCAGAGAGCCAGTTTTTTAAAAATCTGGAGTATCAGGCAGAAGAGGCAACATTCACATCCACTGTGAGCAAATACGAAGCCCACAAAGACAATTTTCTAATTTAGTGTAATGGGTTCATAATGCACTTTTCCCAAACATTGTCCAAACACTCCTGGAGCTCTGGCAGCCTTGGGGCCGTGCCCATTCCCTGGGGAGCCTGGTCAGTGCCCAGCACCCTCTGGGGGAAGAAACTTTCCCTAAGAACTATCCAACCTAACCCTCCCTGACACCGCTCNGGGAAGAACCTTTCCCTAATAAATATCCAGCCTGACCCTTCCTGACACAGCTCCAGCCGTTCCCTGGGTCCTGTCCCTGCTCACAGAGAGCAGAGGTTGGAGCTGCCCCTCGGGAGGAGCTCCAGGCTGCTGCTGCAAACCCTGAAGTTGTGCTCCCTAATTCCCTGCTGCCTCCATGGTTTCAGCTGCATTTCCATCCTCTTTGTCCACCTGAGGACAATACATTTGCTGAAGCCTTTAAGGTCATTTTTTGCTCACTGCAGCTGATAGAAGAGATAATTTCTGGCACTGCAGTCCCTGCATCATAAGACATGAAAAATCCCCCCGGGTTCTGCCTTCTGTGCGTTTTATTCCAATATATTATTCCATTATATCCAAATAACCAGCCAGAATAATCCCCATACAACAGAGAACCAGCTCAAGACTGTTCTGCTCCACACGAGCTGGAGCTGTCACCATCCCTCTCTGCCACATTCCACCTGTGCTGGATTGATGGAGATGTTCCCATCCAAGCTATTATCCCATGCTTAGGAAGCATTATAGCCAATATTATCAACCCAAGTGCTCCTTTGTCTATTTTCTTTGAGCTCCCTCCACGCTCTGAATACTAAGCAGGAGGTTGATTGGTATGCAAGGGTGAGGATGAACCCATAAAGAATGATAAGTGCCTAAAGGAATCCCTTGATGTAATAATAATCCTTGCAGGAGTCATGGATTTTTTTTTTTTTTGTTGTTTTATGTTCCCATATATTATTAAGGACATTTTTAGCAGAACAAATCACACGGAGCAAGAAAATATCTACAAGGGTCTCACAGTTAACAAGGAGTAAGGGGACAATCAGAAAATGATAATGAGGTGATCACCTGGGTAAAAGACTTCAGGTAGACCAAGGTAACAGTGGACTCCAAATATCTAAGATTGCTGTCTCATAAGTGACATTATTGCCTGCAGTTTGTCTTAGAGCATCTGATGCCTTTCTGGCTGCCTGCTTTTCAGTTCACCACAGCACTTTGCCTGCCTTTCATAACCCACTGCAAGACAACCAGAGTGAAAAACACAACCATTCCTCACACGAGGAGATATGTCCAGTTTAAAAGCTCCTAAGATAATCTTATCTCTAATAGGTTTTACTGATTTTTCTTCACTGATACAAAGCCAGTGTAATTTAAAAGATGATCAGTTTACCAGGCAGAGAATTATCCAGTTATGAATTATGTAGCTATTTGACCCACGAAACACAAGTCATTAAAACTATGGAGAGGGATTTAATCACGGCAGCAATAAGAATTTACCCATCTGATCTTTCATGTCCAGCACTACTCATTTTCCTTATGTTCTTTAAAAGCTTCCTTCCTACCAGCCTGATGAAATAAAGGCACAGGGTGATTGTTATAAGATTAGAAACCTTTTCTAAAATTCATTCTAAACCTAATACAGAATCACAAACTCTGCTGAGGTGGAAGGGACCCACAGGGATCATCAAGTCCCACTCCTGGCCCTGCACAGGACATGTGACAAATCTTCAGATCCTCCTTCCAGACTTTGAAACTGCATTCCATCATCTTGGAAAGCTTATAAAAATATAGATGCCAAAGTAAATTTTTGGCCAGTTAGATAAGAAGATGTAAATTTTGGACAGTTAGCTAAGGAGATGTAGCCTGTATTTGATTGCATTTCTTAGGTATGAAATCCTGATGCCCTTCAACACTGCATGTTAAAAAATGGAGTCTATTTCTACAAAGACAAAGTAGAGTAAAAAAAATGAAAGGAGTCTGAGCAATCAAGACTGTAAAGAGCAAAAATATTAAGACCTGAATAAAACTTTGCAAAAAACCACGGGAGCATATTGCTACTATTTTTATGGACTCCCATTTAATGATGTGGAAACGCTGCTCATGGCAGGTACAGGAGCTGCACAAGGTCACAGCCTCAGCAGCAACCAGGCTGGGGCTGGCACCTGAGCTGGCTCCAGGTCTGGCCGCCAAAAATCACAGCACTGAGGCACTTGGGAGTCGTACAGCAACTACCCAGCATCTGTCCACGGAGTGGAAACCCCTTCAAAAAGCCTCACAAGGCAGGAAAAAACCCCTGGCTACAAGGATTTTACTTCTTCTAGTTCTTTAATACTTTTTAGCTAAAAATTGAACTCACCTTAGCAATCCTGAGCTGCTACCATGACTTAAACCTTATAGTATATCATACAAATTGAATTTACTACTCTGGAGCTTATGCAGGAAGGAGTTCAGGAAATTTGAATCCTAATTTGAATTTCTCAGCTTTCTTCCTGAAGATGGATTCCTTAGACAAACCTCCTGGCAGCCCTGCTGTACACTCTGTAATTTTCCACTTAGAGGTCTGTATTGAGGACAAATGAGAGCTGGCCCCTGAGAGAGAAGCTGGAGAAATGGGTTATAAGGTTATAAGTGTAGTAAACTTTGATGGAAATGAGAGGAAAAGTGAAAATGTTTACTGAAATGATCCAGCCATGGGGAACAACTACGGAAGAGAGGATGGGAATAGAGAATTTTTCAGTATATGCAAATAAAGAGTGAAACATGGTGTTTTGGATATCACTATTCACACTCCTTAAATTACTTCTATACCTGTTTTTTTTTTTTCCCATTCAGCCTGAAAATACTCAATTCCTGCAACAACACAAGCACAATTTCAACCATGGAAAAAGCTGGGCTTGTGCACTGATGTGCACTGGGATAAACACAACTATTCCCAGTGTCAAACCAAATTCCTGCCTGGCTCTTCCTCTGCTGAGATCAGAAATGCTTTCTCTAGCCATGAAATTTGCTGAAAAGCAAATTACTCAGCAGAACTTCACTGGAATGATGAACTTCAGAGAAATCCTGGAAGACACCTCTGCAAACAAAAGCGGATCAGTTCCGCTGAGAAGTTTTTGCACAAAACAGCTCGGTCAAAGTTTGACATTTCAAAGTCAAAGAAAAGAAAATGTCTTGTTTTGGGTTATGGGTGAGAAGGTTTAATAGCAGGGGGGCTGCAGGGGTGTTTTTTGTGAGAAGATGCCAGATATTTACCTCATGTCCAATGGAGCCAATTCCAGCCAGCTCCAGGACAGAGCTGCCGCTGGCCAAGGCCGAGCCCAGCAGTGACAGTGGGAGCACCTCTGGAATAACAGGGCTAAGAAGGGGACAAAAAATCTCTGCACAACTTCAGCTGGACAGGGGAGTGAGGATATGGAAAAGGATCAGCTCTGCAGACCCCCAGGGCAGTGAGCACAGAGGGGCAGGAGCTGCTCCGGGTGCCAGAGCTGAGATTCCCCTGCAGCCCCTGGAGTTCCCTGAGGGAACACAGACCCTCCTGCAGCCCCTGGAATTCCATGAGGGAACACAGACCCTCCTGCAGCCCCTGGAGTTCCATGAGGGAACACAGACCCTCCTACAGATCCTGGAGTTCCATGAGGGAACACAGATCCTCCTGCAGCCCCTGGAGTTCCATGAGGGAACACAGATCCCCCTACAGATCCTGGAGTTCCATGAGGGAACACAGACCCTCCTGCAGCTCCTGGAGTTCCATGAGGAAGCAGAGACCCTCCTGCAGCCCCTGGAGAACCCCATGCTGGAGTAGGGAAATGCCCAAAGGAGGCAGTGACCCCACCGTGGAACAGGCTCCCAGCAGGACCTGTGGATCCCTGGAGAGAGGAGCCCATGCTGGAGCAGGTTTGCTGGCAGGACTTGTGACCTTGTGGGGTCTCATTACCCTGCTCTGATTTGATTGCTGATAAATTAAATTGATTTCCCCAAGTTGAACCCTTTTTGCCCATGAGGGTAAGGGGGCAGTGATCTCTCCCTGTCCTTATCTCAACCCATGATCCATTCCTTATATTTTCTCTCCCATCCAGCTGAGGAGGTGAGTGATGGAGCATCTTTGGTGGGAACCATCCAGGGTCAACCCACCCCACCCCTTTAAATGTATTTTCTTTGCCCATAAAGTAAATAAATGGCCCTTCTCAAAAGTGCTGCTTTTAAGAAAAGGACCACATTATTTTTAAAAGCTTCCAGGCTACAGGAAACAAAGCTGAAAAAAGCGTATTTTCCTCAGAAAGCTGCAAACCTATTGATGATGAAGAGTTTCTGAGCTCCTTCCCTCAAAGGGCACACGTGTGTTTGCCTCAAGGAAACAAATGGTGATTGAACGGCAGAGCGGAGCTCCGGAAAGGGAGGATGGCAGGGACAGGTTTTATTTCCTTTCCTGAGACAGGACTGAAAGGCTGCTAAATCCCATCTGCTGCTGAGTACATCCTGTTGGTTTAAAGCTCCACAAACCCAACAATATCTGGCTTAGACTTCACCAGAATGAATCCAAGTTTCCTTCGGGTTGGTCCCTGTGAGCGATGCTGTTCCCTCACACTCCAGACACGGCAACAGCAGAACCCTCTGGATCTGCTGATGGATCCAGGAGCGGGACTTCATCTCACCTGGGATGGCTCAGGGAACTAAGCCAACTGCAGAAGGGGATGGTTCTCTGTGGGACTCACCCGTTGGTGGGCAGGGGGGGAGGTCGTGGGGCTGATCAGGTCCTGGCTTTCCATGAGGTTCCCGTAATCGGCCATGCTTCCCTTGAGGGGCAGAGGAGGGGGAATGTCGGGAATGTCAGAGCTGGACATTCCATTCAGCTCCAGATCTGTAAAAATCAACAGAGTTAACTCCTTCAGCAACTGAGTCCTACGGTCACAGAATGGTTTGGGTTGGAAAGGACCTTATGGATCATCCAGTCCCACCCCTGCCATGGGCAGGGACACCTTCCATTATCCCAGGTTGCTCCAAGCCCTGTCCAACCTGGCCTTGGACTCACACTGGGCTCATTTTAAAATGCCCTCAAAGTACTTGAATAACCCTCCATTTTTAATAAAAAATAATTTTTGCTTCATATTTCCCACCAAAATATTCATAGCTTAGAAAATATAATTTTCTCAGCTCACCTTGCACATTAAAACACAATAAAAGTTTTGGTAAGTGCACTAAGAAAATATAATCTAGCTAAGTCTTTTTGAGTTTCTCCCTGTAAAATAAAAGCTCCCTGTTAATAAAATGCACAAATGAAAGCCTAGAATTAACTACATCTCTCTCAAAAACTTTCAGACTTCAGGTAACTATAACAAATGAGCAGCCATTAGTTGCCGAGTAAATAAAATCACGCACGAGAAAAGTACCAAACATTTATTATTCCTGTTTGCTGGGCAGAAAGTTCCCTTTTCTTAGCAGATAAATCCTCCCAGGTGCTGTAGAGGGAAATAGCCTGAGGGACAATAAAGTTTATTGAGTCCTGAGTGATACATAGGTTTTTGGGTAGAAATCCACCCACGGTGTATTTCAGGGTAATTCAGTCATTTTAATATAGTCATTTTAATTCAGTCATTTTAATAAAACCCACTATGATCTCTACGAGATAAGAAACTGAAATTATTTTTTATCAATGAGGGAATTTTATTTAGAAATAGAAAAGAAAGAGTTATTTCTATTTTATTTTACTGGAGTGATTTGTGAAACAAGCAGAGGGGCTTGTTTATGCAGATGTTTTTATTGCAAAGTTCATATCAATATTTTATTAAAAGTGTGATTTTATGGTTCTCTAAAATGGCCTCTCAGTAGCACAATTTAACTCTAAGGTGGCTGTATTGATTTGTCACTGAAAAATGTAATTTTACTCTTCATCGTTTCACCTGAACTCTCGACTACACTGAAAAAAGGTTGTTTTCCATCCTGGGACTTCAAATTTTCAGTGGTTTCTCTTCCATTAGGCTGGAAAATGTTGTTTGTCCACCAGGACCTGAACTTCTCATCGCTTTTCCATTGCTCCTGTTTTCCATCCTTCCTTTTCTACATAGAGGATTTCTCCATTCCCCAGACATTCCTAAGACTTTGTTTTGAAGATCTCCATGAGAATCTCCTTCTGCTGAGCTCATGGCATTAAACTGGAGCTGCAAAGACACGCTGTGCATTTGTAACTAAATACTGATGCTGGGAATGAACTTCCCTGCTCATTCTGGATGAATTCCCCATCCATGCTCCACACTGAAAGACCACAAATGCCACAAAACAACTCCTTGGCACAAGTCCTGGACACCTCACCCACAACTGCACATCTTTGTATCTATAAATTTTATCTATATATGGATTTGTTTGGTTGGTTTTCTCAAGCATTTTAGGGCAATACTGGGAAATGGCATTTTCTTCAGAGCGTTTAGCTAGAGCTTTAGCAAAATTTTGAATTCTGCTTTGGAAACAGAAACCTCCTTTCCATATTTATTAGAAAGAAGCCATGTTTTCAGGCCTCTTTATAGACATTCCTTGGGAAACTGAAAGTGAGTATAAAACACAAAATTACCAAAAATAAAGTGAATTTAACAGCCCTGAACACTTCAGCTTTGCATCCTACATGGTATTGTTTCTACTAACATGATATAACTTCTCACATGCTAGAACTTCTAACTTCACCTAAGCCAAGGTGCTCCCAAGAGGATGGTGAGACCAATTCTGCTAGGAATAACCCAAATCCTTTGTTTCTTTTAACAAATCTTTGGAGCATCCATGGAATGGCAGGTCAGGAATGTTTTCAGCAGAGCTGGAGAGGAAACAAGGTGTGGAGGCAACTCTGCCTCCACCTGGATGGAACCCAATTGTCCATGCAACTGTGTCCTGCTCTGCCTCTTCCCTTTTCCCAACATTCCCCAGTTCCTGTTCCAGCAGGAATTTTCTGCAGCCCCTGCTGTGTTCCTGGAGCCTGTGCATGGCACCTTCCCAACCTCATCCTGTTGCAAGGCAGCAATAAATCCCTGCAAATGTGGACAGAGCATTTCCATCCACTGGAATAGCTCATAAAATCCACTGACAAGGTGTTTGCATTTAGTCTGGCAACTGTTTAGTGGAACAATAATATTCTATAATGAAAAACAATTCTTTGCCCAAGTCTCTGATCTTTCCCACAGTTCAACAAAATCCAGGGAACATCCACCCTGCTGTAGAAACAGGTATTGAACACAAGCTTCAGGAATTTCAGTTGTGTTTCAAGAAAACCTCTTTGTTGCAGATTAATTTCCTCCTGCTCAGTGCAGCTGAACTACACCCCACTGACAAGGTCACTACACAAATAATTACCCAGCATTTCTGGTGTGCTGTCATAGCTCAAGGTGGTTCATCAGATGAGTATGATCTGAATATTTAATCCTTGCTGGACATGTGCCACTGGGAAGATCTTGGAGCTGGCAAGAGATCAGTGAAGGGGCTCTTTTTTCATCTCAACCTAATGATCACATTTTACACTCCATTCTCCTAAAGTGCCAGCTAACAAGCAGGCAGGATTGCTTAGCAACCCATTAACTGCTTTTAGCCAATTTGTGGAACTTCTTTATCCTCGGAATTCCCAAAAATTTTATCACTATAATTCCTCAAATGACTATGGACCACTGCAAGAAGCTGATCCTATTTTACATAACACCCATCAATCTCCAGCACATGAATATTCTAAGAGTTATCTGGGACCTTCAGATACTTTTTTAAAAGAGAGATCAAATTAAGTGCTAATAAAATGTACACAGGAAGAAATAATCCAATTTAAAAAATATCTTTTGCAGGAGCATATATCCCCTACTTCTCCAAATTCCCAGTTTTTTACATACTGATATTTTTTGGCTATAAAATTGTAAAGAAAAGTGAGAGTTACGAGTTTGTTGTTATCAAAATATTTGGTCGGAGTGTTTGACTATTTAAGGGAAAAGGTTTAAAGTAATAAAACCAGTAAATAAAGTAAAAAACTTGATTGAACAATTTTTTTTCTGAAGACTGCTCATCTATTCTCCTCCTTACTCACACTGAACTCTTGACCACTGCACTAGGATTTTGGTACATGTATCAAAAATGGATTTTTTTGCTTTTTTGTCACATGCTGGCAGCTGAAAACTCTGAATAACAGGTTTTGGAAAAGAGCACTGTGAAAGAAATAGGTGTTGCATTGCACCCAGTTTTGCAATAGGGTTTGCTGGAGACTGAAGTAAACAGATGATATTTTACAGAAAA
This sequence comes from Atrichornis clamosus, assembly GCA_013400975.1. NCBI lineage: Eukaryota > Metazoa > Chordata > Aves > Passeriformes > Menuridae > Atrichornis > Atrichornis clamosus. Next base: position 127,725 of record WBMZ01013489.1, on the reverse strand, counting down.
ACTGAGTGATAGATGTCAATGTCAAACAAAAAGTATCTCACAAAGCCTGACCTTTATTTGCCTTCCTGACTTGTACTCACAACATATCAAAGACAAGCTCTTTTAACATACGATTACAAAAAAAAAAAAATTACTTTTTAAGTCTGTGTTCCAAAATACTCAATATAGACTCAAGTACAACGTTAATTTTTGCTGGTTATTCTACACCTAATTAATGAATGATTACTTGAAAAGACACTTTTTCAATGCAACAATTTTGCCTGCTTTTGGAAAATATTGCGGTAAGTTTTGCTGGCAAAGGGAAGAGGTTAAGGAAGAAAAACCCTGGTAAAAAGGAGCAGCTCCACTCAAACCAAGGTGTCGAGAAATGCTCAGGAAACCTCTCCCCACTGGAAGCTCGCTGGGAAAAGGGGATGAATTCCAAAGGACAGACTTACTGGGCTGGATGCTGAAGGAGAGCTTGGTCCGTGGAGTGACGGGGGGAGGCGTGAGCTGGGAGCTGGGCGCTGCCGGGGACACGGAGAAGCGCCTCTCGCTGCTCATCACGTTGAGCACTTGGCTCTTGGGCCTCTGGGGCCTCAGCGGGCTGATCTGGGGGGCAAAACCAGGGGGAGACAGGGAAGGAATGCAGAGAACTCAGTGTCAGACAGCAGCACTGCCACGTTTTCCTCCTCAACACAGCCAGGCAGCGCTAACACACAGCATTGCTGCTGCCCAGCGCCAAGGGTTCTCCCCTTCTCCCAGGGAATCCCCATAGCCTGGCCTGTTTTTCTGAAGCAATGAGCCAATTCTCCAACCACGTGGTTAATAACAGCTAAGGAAGTTTACAGCCTCACAGATTATACAGCACTCAGAATCTTTCTTTCTTCTCTGCTTTCCTGTTAGGATTTATCCCTTTAACCCTTTGCAGAGTGAAACTCTCTCCTGATGAAGACATCACCTGTCCAGAAACAGTTTCTTGGTAGTTCCTGGTTGTGCTTTTATTTAATTCACTGAAGTATCCCTTTTTGGCTTCATAATCCATTCAAATTTTTCATCAGAGATCCTGAAAAGACACTTGTAATCTGACGGGCAACTCATGCTTTAGTTAAGGCAATTCTTTTTCACGGAGTTGAATTCTGAGCTCTGCTGATGTTACCCATTCACCCAGCCTCACAGCAACATGAATCACAGTGAAAAAGGGGAAATTTTTACTTCCAACAGATCCCAGAAAATGGAGCAGCAGCCTGGAGTTAAGAGGGGAATTACTCCAAGGTGCTGCACTGGGACAAAACAGAAAGTGCCAGCAGCAATCCTGGCTTTTTCAAAGGATTTTGCCATTTCACGATGTTTGGTTTTTTATAAAGTATGTTATGAAGGAGAAATCTGAAATGACGTAGAAGTGCTTCCTTTTATTTTCAGAAAACAAACCCTAAAAGGGTTGGCATAAAAGATTGTGCCTGTGAGACTCTTCTGCAACAAATGAATGATCATAAAGTATGTAACTTTTTTTGGAAAGTTCATCAAGACCTCAGGGCAACCTCTCAGAAATTTGTCTGATGCTAAAATTCAAACCCTAAAGACTCCAAAGGTTTCTGCTTTCAAGATCCTTTAAAGCATATTTTTAGTAGAATGGATAAGCAAAGCAATCACTTTTTCAGGGGCAGATAATGACAAAAAAGCAACTAAGGAAAACACGTTAATTGATGAGGGAAAAATGCCACAGTCAAAACAAAAACCAACTGGAGTCAAGTTCCCAAGTTAACCTGCTCTGTAGTTACTTAAACAAACTTTAACTTCTTCTGTGATTGACAACCTTGGGCCTCCTCTGAAAGCTTCCCATAAATCACGGATCTGCTAAGGAATATGAGCTCTTGGGAGGCCACCAATCCATAATGAACCCATTGCTAATTTTTCTTGGTCTAACGAAGGGAAGATAAATAGTGAGGGATGTTAGACACCACGAAATCAATAAAACCCAGCCTGTTCTCCTGATTTCTAACACAAGCCTTCAAGTGCTCTGTTAACTACCTGGCTTCAGTGCTGGGTTTGCTCTCAGCTCCTGGGATCAAAGAACTAACAAGGACAATTTATGTTGAAGAGTTTATGTGATACTTAAAAGACAATAAATCTCTAGAAAACTGTGAAGATATTACTGATCATCTTCACATACTGAAGTGCTTAATTTATCTTCGTTATCTTATGTAATTAAGGCTTGGGGTTTGATCAGTCAATAAATTCATGGTGAGTACAGTGAAATTTGGGAAAGAGCATTTAAGCCATGCAATTAAACAGCCTCTGAATGCTCCTTTTCAAAGCAAATGTATGAGCTCCATGAAATAATTCTGCAGTTTTAGAATATCCCCCTGTTCCTCCATGATCATTCATTTGATTCGAAAAAAGGAGATCCCATATAGGAGTGTCCATGGCAGTGATGGAAACACTCCTTTCATTGGACAATAGCTTTGTTGAAAAGAGCAGAAGCTCTGCAGAGATGGGGATGGCCACTGGCTGACATTTCTCTTGCTTGATATTCTCTGTAAATTTGTCTCCTACTGTAAAATCCCCAAATATTTTAGAAGCCAGAATCTGTTAGAAAATTCATCAAATAACTGAAATATTGTAATTGAATGAGTGATAGCACAATGAGCTCTGAAATTCCCAGCAGAATGAATCCAGTATCTATTAAAAAAAAAAATTAGTAACTAACACTTTGAAAACTTTTAAAAGTTTAACTTCCAGTCAAATCTGTATGCCCAACTTTTGTTTTGAAAAAAAAATCTACGTTTTTCCCTTCTCCATTCCATGAACCCTTTTCAATCCAGCAAACTTTCTGTTTCTGAGTTCCTAATGCAGGAGAATCCAAAATGTTTTTCTTCATATACTACAGTGGTAACAGTGCTTTGGGAGTAATGTCACCTTAAAAAGGGAACTTGAGCACAAATGTTGCACAATGGAAAAGCTGAATTCCTACCATAACAACTTCCCTTTATATCATTAACAGGGGATATCTCCAGCATGGAAGAATTTTAACACAAATTTTAGCTTTAAACTCCTTGCTATTATCTGTACAGAATTCCAGAAGAAGCAGTGGGAATTGGGCAATCACTCGTGTAAACTGATCTCAGAAGAATTTTCTTCTACTTCACCTAAAAATGAACCACACTCACACCAAATGTTCCAAATTGCCTCGGTTGTTTTTGGAGCTCATCAAGGCTTTTGCAGAGGCTGAAAAGGGAGAGTTTTTCTCTCAACAGTAAACTCCTTTTCATATTATTGATCTGTGGGCTTGAAAAAGCTCAAAGTAACTGTAAGTAACCACTTCTGACATTTAATTTCCCTCCCTCTCCATAACCAGGGGAATATTACTCACACCAGTCATGCACTGAAAGCTCTTGAACTGGGAAGATTGGAAAGCTTGAGACAAACCATGTTGGGCTTTGCTGACTTCTGCTCCTCAGATGACAAATGGGAATATGCCCTGAAGGGTTATCCTGCCCTCCTTTCCAGGCAGCACTTGCGTTTTTCCAGTCATAAACAAGCTTTTCCAATCTCCAGGACCTCTGAGGGCTGAGTGACCTCACAGTGACATCAACTGGCTCCCCAGCATCCTCGGATGCTTCCCAATTGCTCCAACTGACTCAGCTGCCCTGAAATATAATTTTCTTCTTTTGTGACTAATCCCACAAGCTCTGGGAGGCCTTTGGGGATCTGGGAGATGCCAGTGGAAGTCCTGCCATGGTGAGTTCAGTGCTAAATCAGTCAAAACACAACTGCTGCAAGGTGCAAAGTCACATGCGTTGCATCAAAGAGGTAAGACATGGAAATGTCTGCAAAATGATGCTCACCTGGCTGGCTTTAGCAGGAGGAATCTCTATTTAAACAAACCAGGGTTGATCCAAAATTTACTGAAGTCAGTGGGAAAACTCATTGCTTTCAAAGGTGAAAAGCCTGAGATGCCCAAAAGGAATTTTACTGGAGTTTTTGCTGGGCACATGGAACAAAACAACTCTGATTTTTCAGGATGTCACAAGACACAAGTGAGAGATTAACTCATCTCTGTGTGGAAAAAGAGGGGAAAATCCAGAAAACAGAGGAAGTGGGGCTGAACATCTAAATAATATTCTGCTACAAATACCAAACAGAAAGACTTAAAGGATCCAGTTATCACAAGCGAGAGAGAAATAATTTCCAAAATCCAATGTAAATGACACAGCACCAACGACACACCCTGCTGAGTGAAAAGCTGGCTCTACAAGCACTCGTGCAGATCTTCAAAAGAACATTACAATTATTTCTGGGAGGCAAATTTCAAACTCCTGGCCTCCAGACAGGTATCCAGGCAGAGATGTGGAGGTTACAGTCAGTTCACACACTCCCTGCTCCAGCTCGAGACATCCTCGCTTTCAATTTCCCAGCTCCAGCTTCTCGGGTTACCTAAGCCTTGAGGACAGTTCCAGAGAATTAAATCTAAGCCAAGCAGAGAGGGTTTCAGGGAGATATTCCCCGTTTCTAATATCCTTACACACAGTCACCAGCGGAACCGCTCACGATTTCCAAACAGCCCTTCAAGAACACCCGACTGCCGGGCACGGAATGACCTTGGAATGTTGCCACCCAAAGCTCCCTTGCAGAAGTCAGCTGAAATATGAGCAAACCCATCACCATCTACTGGGAACCACCAATTCAAAAGGCTGCTGAAATGGTAGCATTTATTTTAGCTATGCTATACCATCTGTTCCTTTTATCAAATAGCCACATATAGCTCTTGGTGAAGATTTTCAGAGGAGATACCATATGATCTTTTCCCACTGTAAATTAAATCTGTATTTTTGAGTCATTAGCACATATATTAACAGCACAGTGTATCCCCTTAAGAGTTATTTTTGGCCTACAAAGAAACTAAATGGTAAAAAATCAACATTTTTATTTCAAAAGAGAGAGACCACGGCTCAGAATTAGATAAAGCATAACTTGCTAATAAAGTTACCGTTTCTGAAAGGATCACTGCTTCAGACTGCTGCAGAGAAATATCAGTAGATTTAAATTCTTTATCAAATATCTCTTGATGCTTGCTGTTCCTTTTCTCCTTCTTCTTTTCCTTTTTATCTTTATCTAGGTCATCCTTGTCCAATTTATCTTGCGACCTAGAATGCATCTTTTTTGGCAGGAGGGGCTCCAGCACGAACCTGAAGAAAAATGTTGCTGCTCAGATCAATAAAACACTCTTTTCAAAACAACTAATTTTTATTTACATATTTTCCCAAAGTCTCATTTAATAATGCTTTGCTAATCCAGGAAAGCTCATTAGAGGGAGAAAGAGGGGATAGAAGGTCATAACAATCATAATTGTCTTATAATAAAATTTACTGCAGAGCTGTTGGAGAACCAGAGCTGCAGATTTCCCTGCTCTGTAGTAAATTTAGTGGTTTATGGCTACACAAACTCCTGAGTTTCATGTAAAAAATGAGTTTCTCATTCAGCACTGCCACTCTGTGGCACCAGGGCCAGCAGACACCTGGGAACTCCAGTCCCACCCCCTGCCATGGGCAGGGACACCTCCCACTATCCCAGGTTGCTCCAAGCCCCCTCCAACCTGGCCTGGAACACTTCCAGGGATGGAGAATTCTTAGCTAGACAAAGCATTTAATGAATTATTTTATATTATAAATGAAGCAAACCGCTAAGACCATACCTAGACAAAATTACACTGGCAGACTTTAAGAGAATATCTCAAACCATCACATAGCAAAACCAAAATCAAACCAAAAATTTCCAAACAAGGACACTTTTTAACACTGGAAAAGCATTTACCATGCCATGGGGATGCAAGTAGGCACAGGCCACAGTCTTTGCTGTGAAATACTGGAGTATTTATATTTCAGACAATTTGAATTGACATTATCCTAATCCCTCCATTACCAGCAATATCCAGCAGCAATATCCCAAATTATTATTATATTTTGTCACTGTTTCTACTCTACATCAGCTCATTTGATGGGAAGATGCTCAAACCAGTACCTGCTACAGCAAGCCCTGAGCCATTTCCCTCACAACCAAAGCCAGAATCACACGAGCTGGGAACAAACCCACGAGTTTATTCATCCCATTTTACAGACAGGGCAAAGAGAGGGCAACCATTTGCCCAGGGCCACAAAGTACTTCAGTGACAGAGCCCAGGGCAGAGGACAGCTCTCCCAGCACTGAGGCTTTTTAGGCACCTGAGTTGCGTCTTTTGGGCTGGGCGGTGCCAGCGCCCCAGAGGCCGACTGCAAATTTACAGCAGGAACTGCCATCCTTCAGGCAACGATGAATTGCCTCCCCTTCCAGGCATTACTACTATTAGGACTACTGTTAATTATTTGGATGCAATGCATTCCATGATAAAATGGGGCAGCACACCATGCTCCAACTGGAAGCACTTTAGGGTTGCCAACAGATGACAAAGCCCACGGCATCCCGGGATTCTCCTGCTTCCAACCACGGAGTGTAAGTGCTCACATTTGTACTTCTAAGTCCCATTCTAAGCAGTGAACAAACCCAGGGCCCTTTTTTAAAGTCGGTTTCATTTATACATAGAGTTGGGAGTTGTAAAACACGTCCTGTGACAAAGCCTGCTTTGAGCCTTTGCTGTTGAAAAGCTGCAAAGCAGGAGGAGCTGGAGATAGCACAAAATAGAAGTTGGGTGATTTGGACAAAGCAGTTTGTTGGCTTGAATTGGTTTTTTGCTTCATCTCTTTTCTCAAAATTAGAGGGGGAATGTGGAAAGAGAGAGGAGAATTGACCACAAACCCCACTCACTATGGCAGGTACAGGAGGGAACTTCTTCCATGTGAGCAGTGCCAAACCACCCACAGGATTTTACAGTGAATTTCTGAGTGATATTTTCATGATATTATTTACATCTGATTATTTGTCTTCTGCTGCTTCATTGATCAAACAAATGAGTACCTTTTTTCAGGTCCTCTCAATGACACGAGTTGTTCATTTTGTTTTCCTGTACTGCCCCAGGCTCGGAGCAGGAGCTGAGCTGCATCACGATCTTTGTGGGCTCTTTGTTAAAATACACACTGAGTAGGCCCAGATCCTCAAAAACTAAGTGACACCTACCACAACAACGCTGGGATGGAGAGGTGAAACTGAAGAAAAAAATATCCAATGAAAAGTAAAATACTTGTAAAGATTTTGAAGGGAAAACCAGAAAGAGGTTGAGGCAGGCAGGGAAAGAATCAACAATTTTCTTCTGAGTTAAATCTGCCAGTAACCTGGGATGGTCGTTATGCCCAAGTTCCAGCAAGACAAATTTTGGTGAGTTAGTCAAAAATCATGATTATTTCTGCTGTCCTACATTTATACCAATGTGTGTGAACATTCCAGAGGAAAATGCAATGAGCGCTGAGCTGTGCTCTGTTTGCAGCTCCTCCCAGTGACTAAATAAACTGTTTGTAGTCAAGGCAAGCATCCTGATGGTCCTTAGGTGCTGTATTTAATTTTACTTGATGCCTTTAGTCTCTAGTCAGGTAATAACTCCCCTCTGAAGGTGCACAAGGGACATGAGCATTTCCAGCACATCCCTGAAAGTCAGCAGCCCTTCAGAAGGCTTTAAAAAACTGCTGCCTTGGTCAAATATTGCATTTCTGGATTACAGGGGTGCCTGAGGGGAGGAAGAGGGAGAAGGGACTTCTGAGGCTGCATGGAAAGCCCAGACAGAAAACAGATTATTTTGTTCTTTGAGGGATGTGACTGTGAGACAGAGCTTATCAACAGAATTCCCAGTTCTCATGTGAAATATCTTGATAAATCTTGAAGTGCAATCTTGCCATAAGCAGCTTTTCCTCTGGCAGCAAAAGTGAGAAGCAGTGACTGAGCAGTCAGCTAATCCTTCCTTGTCCCCAGCTCCACCTGGCTCCTGTGACAGGGCTGGCTGCACTCTCACACACATCTCCTCCCCGACTGCAGAGGATCCCTTCTGCACTCATACACCTGTGATACCCTAAAAGGGGCAATTTATCTCCTCTTTGGGTTTTCTGGTTGTTGTTTGAATGTTTAGAGGGCTTCTTTTGACTTTGTTGAAGGGTGCAAAAAAGAGCATGATATTTATCTTAGGAAATAGGACACCTTGAGATGACTGGCTCTGTAGGCTGGGGTTTTTAGCCAGTATTAGGCTGTCACTTCAAAGAATCAGAGAATGGTTTGGATTGGAAGGGGCCTTCAAGATCATCCCATTCCACCCCTGCCATGGGCAGGGACACCTCCCACTATCCCAGGGTGCTCCAAGCCCCATCCAGCCTGGCCTAGGACACTTCCAGGGATCCAGGGGCAGCCACAGCTGCTCTGGGCACCCCGTGCCAGGGCCTCCCCACCCTCAGAGCCAAGGATTCCTTCCCAATATCTCATCTAAACCCACCCTCCAGTTAAGGGCCATCCCCCCTTGTCCTGTCCCTCCATCCCTTGTCCCAGGTCCCTCTCCAGCTCTCCTGGAGCCCCTTTAGGCTCTGGAAGGGGCTCTCAGCTCTCCCTGGAGCCTTCCCTTCTCCAGGGGAACACCCCCAGCTCTCCCAGCCTGTTTTCGGCTCTGAGGCCTGGGAATGACGCCCACCCCCAAACCCACGGATGCTGCAGAGACAAGCCCTGGGTGAGGATGTGCTACTCACCCATCGGAGCCGGGCCGGGAGGGAGTGCTGTCCGAGGAGAGGGAGGACACGGAGGCCACGGAGAGGGGCCGCGACGACGACGGCATGGTGAAGGACCTGACCATGGAGCGGGGCCGGCTGCCGCGCCTCTCGTCCAGGCTGGAGAGCTGCAGCCAAGAAACGCCACATCTCACTTCTCAGAGCACAACAAAGCTGATACCCACACGCCGGAGGTGAGGTGGAGAGGTTCCATGGCTTTTCTCCCAGGTAATGTTTCGTATTATTCAGTCATACAGCGTGTTTAACAACAAAGAAACGGATTCTAAAAGCAATCCACTTAAAGGACTAGGGAGAAATATTTAGGTCCTCACAGGCACATGTATAATTTTAAGCATATTCCAAGAATTCCTTTGTTCCAATGGTATTTAAATGCGTTTTTACATCTTGCCTTTAAAAAACAAGCTTCCTACAAGTAATTTTTTAATCCATCTCTGCAAATGTTGTGATTGTCCTGTCAATATATTTAAATGAAATGGGCTTTATAAAAACCCCCAAAAAACCAAAGTAAAAACCCACTAAGAGAAACTTTATGTCAAAAATGTCAGGAGAGCCAATTTACAGAGTGACATCCAGGTTAAGAAGACAATATATGAAAGTTTTGTTTCTGTTTCAGACCATTTCAGAGTTCTGAATATTTATCCAAGCTTTGTTAGTCATTAATAACTGATATATGCACAAAATAATTGAACTCTTTCAGTCAACAAACAAGAATCTCATACTGTTTAATTACAGGTACATTTTCCACCCTGTCAACTACTGGTAAATTGGCCTTGTACAAGGAAGACAGAAGTGATAAAACTCCATCAATCTTGAAAATTCTTACTGGTGGGTAGAGTGAAATTAGAGAGATAACACCACTTGCCAGTCATCTCCCTGTTGATGTAAATGGATATTACTGAAGTGACTGACAAGCAGGTATCACCAATGTTAATTATTCCTGTTCTCCCTGGGAATAAATTACTATTTGAACTTTTCCCTGAATATATATTCACAAGATGGGATTTGAAGGACCACAAACAGAACACCAGTTAGGAGGATACCATTACGGCTGGCACGTTCCCTGCAAGATCTGTGTCCCCATTAAAAAATCTGTCATTGCTATAGAGAGAATCCCAGAAGGATTTAGGTTGGGAAAGTCATCTGAGATTGAGTCCAACCTGTGCCTGATCCCCACCTTGTCCCCAGCCCAGTGCACACATCCAGGCATTCCTTGCACACCTTCAGGGATAGGGACTCCCTGGGCAGGCCCTTCTAATGCCTGACCACCTTTTCCATGAAGAAGTTTTCCCTAATATCCAATCTAAGCCTCCCTTGGCACAGCCTGGGCCTGTTTCCCCTTGTCCTGCCGTTCCCTGCGAGCAGAGCCCGACCCCACCCCGGCTGCAGCCCCCGTCAGGGAGTTGTGGAGAGTGAGAAGGTTCCCCTGAGCCTCCTCTTCTCCAGGAAAAAGTGATCATGCAATGGCACCCAATCCATGTATTTTTGACTGAATCATCAATTTGATTCTGAGTTACAAAGCTGTTTTTGCTTTGTGTGTTCTGACCTTCCTCCACACTCAAAAGCAGAACAAACCCCCACTGGAAACACCATGAAATTCTTGGCTTTCCCATAAGGAAGAAGCAGCAACTGAAAGTAAGTTGTTGGAAAGTGAAAAGCATGGATTTCAGTCCTTGTAAATCTCATTAAGTAGGAGCTATGGCTTTATTGCCTGCCTGCATTTAGTGTACCTACAACCACACATTACTGCAGAGCAGCACAGCCCTCCCATCCCTAAAGGAATTCCATCCATGGAAAGGTGACATTCAGCTCTAGAAGAATCCTGCTAAGTGGCAATTTTTAAATTTATTTTTGCAACCCGAATCCTTCAAAATTGAAGGATTATCTTGACTTTCAAGGAACGGAGTCAGACCGTTCAGAAATTGCTCCCATGCTCAGAAATGAAAGCACCGAGGCTCCCTCAACATCTCTTCTCTCATCTGCTCAGCATTCCATAATTTGATGATCACTGGGAACAACCAGGCAAGGCTGCACCTACACTGCTTTTTTAATCAGTGGGAGTTCTCACACAGGAATACAGAGTTGCCTGGAATTTCAAGGAGTTCCAGCCATTTAGGAGATGTGAAGCTGGGAGGGAACTTACGACGGCGCGGACCCCGTACTGCTTTTCCACCTTGTCCTTGAGCTGCCGGAAACACGCCTCCATCCTCTCATGGAATGGCCTCAGTGCCTCCGTCACCTTCTCCCCATGGATCCGGATGCCTTCAGCCAGGAAAGGGATCTGGAAGGCAGAGTTTGGCTGCTTCACCCTGCCCAGTCCCTCCAGAGCCAAGGGTGAAGGCAAGACTCGCACAGGAGGGAAAGATCGCGTGCAATAATAATATTATTAATAACAGCAATTACAGGAGCAATAATAACAGTAATAATAATAATAAAAATTAATAATACCAACAGTAATAAAAATACTAAAAATGGCAATAACAAGAATGATTATTACCATCACAGTAATCATCATTCATTGCATATGAGGCACAACATAGTAAAAAAGCACCAAAAAATCTGTTCTCCATGATTTCCCTTTTTCTCTGTGAACCAAAGTCCTTTAAATCTAACACATCCCTAATTCTGCCCAGAAACCCCCCACTGAATTGATCCCACAGCACAAAGCCTCCTGTGATATTCTATTCTCAAGCCCCCATAGATCCTGTACTTTCAAACTGATGAATGTTGACTCTCACACCAGGTTATTAATATCAAATCCTTCCCCAGTTTCTTGAGAATAAAACCCTGAAGAAGAAAATAGTTTATGTTTTCTTTAATAAATGCTATTTCTAAACCTGCAAATGAGCTAAATCCTTGGACAGATATATATTGCAGAGCAATATTTATTAATAAAACATACAGTTTTATATGCTCTATAGTTCTCCTTGGAAAAATTATTTTATTTTCTGTGGGAAGAAAACAGAGGAGGAAAAAAATTAAATTAATTCTCTTTTGTAACTGAAAATAATCATTTATCTTCAAGGCTTCTGTCACAAAATATCCATGGCAGCACAGGATTATATAATTAGTTCATAGTGTGGAGGTGTAGCTGACCTTTTGAAATGTTTTAAGGGAGACATTTTCATTCCCACAGCTACCCAGACACACTATTAGAGTTTTCTACCTCCAGCTCAGGAAAAATATTTCCTCTTCCAGGTCCGTTTCAGCCCACACAGTGCTCTGATTCTAACTTAGATATTCTCTGCAGCAATCAAGCTAAGAGGCTTCTTCTTAATAATTCATAATTAAATCATAATACTGATTAAAAACAGATTTTTCTAATAAGACTGAGCAGCAATCAGAAGGAGCAGCTTTATTAGTAAGGAGAATAATAAATACACAGATGAATTACAGATGAATAAACTCAAGAAATCTTATCAAGATGATTCTCTGTGATTTGGACAGAGCCTCTTCTCCTAAAAGACTACAAAGAGAAGAATAATGACTTTTTTTTTTTAATGTAGTTGCTTCTATTTATAACCATAGGGATTTGCCCTCGACAAAAATTAAACATTAAACCAGAAAGTTTCCTTGCTCTGAATAAGTAAATGAATTTTTAAATTTTCGTAATTATCAGGCCACATTGTGACCCTCATGTTTTGGAGGGATAAGTGGTCACTTGGCTCATTTAATTCAAAGAATCTGTCAACATTTAAAATAAATTCTTTTTTAAAAAATGGAATTACCAAGGTGGGGTCTGAAGCCTCAGCTCTGAGATCATTTCATGAGCAGAAAATGGACTGAGGAGTCAGTCCTAGGGATCAGCCTCCTCCAAGGTGGAAAATCAAGCAACAGGAAGTAAATGACATTTTTTGTAGGGAAAAAATGTAGCTGGAAGGAGAAAGGAGAAAATGGAGAAGAGGAGGAAGGGGAAGGGGAAGGGGAAGGAGGAGGGGAAGGGGAAGGGAAAGGGGAAGGGGAAAGATGGAGATGGAGATGGAGAAGGAGAAGGAGAAGGAGAAGAAGGAGAAGGAGAAGGAGAAGGAGAAGGAGAAGGAGAAGGAGAAGGAGAAGGAGAAGGAGAAGGAGAAGGAGGAGGAGGAGGAGGAGGAGGAGGAGGAGGAGAAGGAGGAGAAGGAGAAGGAGGAGAAGGAGGAGAAGGAGGAGAAGGAGGAGGAGGAGGAGAAGGAGGAGAGGTCTGTTATTCGTTTACAGAAGTTGAAATGAATGAACTTCCCATGGCTCTGCTGCAGAGCAGTGAGGCTGCTGAGTGAGGATATTTGGTCTCTAAGAACACTTGGAGGAACCTTTAACTGCTTTACCATTTCTGCTTCACCTTCTTCAACCAACTTCAGCATTCTCCCTGCTTCTCCCTTCCAGACACAGGGAAATGTGGAGATGAGTGACATGGAATTTGACACCTACATGAATCTTTGTCAGAGACTGAGTTTTGCCACGTTCAGGATATTACCAATTCATTTGGCCTTGGAGAAAGGGGTGGGTTTGCTTTTGGCTCTGTTTCAAAAGTCAAAACAGCGTGTCCCTCACCTCTGGAGAGGTGAACGGAAAAGCAAAGGTGACAAAGCAGCAGAGCCAGAAGTGCCTGAGGTGAATGAAAGAGGAAACCAGCTCAAGACAACACTTACTTATTTCACAAATCTACTCTTGGCTGATTTTAAAATTTTATGAAGTTCCACTGCAACTTCAAATTATTCCCTGATTTTTTTTCCCTTTTTTTTTTTTTTTAAATCTTGATCTGCTTGACTGAAAAGAATGAAAAATCTACATTGATTTGAACTATTAAATTCATCTTGAAAAACAATCTTTCAGAATCAGGTTATCATAAAATATGATCATAAACCCCTAGTTTGTTATGCAGCAGTTCTTTCATCTCTGCAGAAGCAGTACAAGATTTTTTATTTGCTCTGGTATTTTTATGTTTTGGTGTGCTGTAAATACATTAGCTAAATACAGAGTGACTAATGCCATCCATCATTCATTTCTCTACCTTAATCTCAATCAATCATTTCATTATCTTCATGTTAAAATGAAAGATCAGCTTGAAATGGTACAGTTGCATGGGGGCATTTTTTTTCCTAAGTTGGAAAGGCACCAAGAAGGACAGAAATGGACACTGCTTTGCTAATGGTATTTATCTGAATTAATAATACACAGAAACAAAATGTACACTTGAAGTTCACAGGAATTAGGAATTACAGAAGGATAATATCCTGAAGAGCAGGAATTCCACAGCGTGATGGAGAGAGAGGGAAGGGGAGAGAAAAAAATTAAATTTAACTGGTCAGCTGATAACACAATTGTCAGGCTCTTATTTCATCCACCCAGACTGATTCATACAGCAGGGAGAAAACCATGTGATTACAAAACTCCAAGCCCCACATTATTGAAAAATGAAAATTCCTTTTTGCTTTCAATCACTGTCAGCCCATGATGAATTCAGGCCCTGCCCCACTTCCAAAGCTTCCATAGACATCCCTCTCCCAACACCAGCCAGTATTTGGGAACTCACTCCCAGCTGTGTGCTGGAAACTGAAATAATTTGAGAGGAAGTTTAAATTTTAGGATACCCTAAATGTATATGAAACGTCCAAGGTGATTTAAAAGCACTGAAAGGGCTTTTAGTGACTCTAATTTTCAGACACAAAAATAATTTTTGACCCTTTTTCCCAATTTTTCTGGTTCCTATTGTTTTGGAACTACAAAACGGATAGGAAATCATGTGTTTAAAAGCACTGAATAATTAAAATACAATGTGATCAGGTGCCATATGTATTTTCAAATTTTAATACTATTTTAATACACAAGTGTCAGCAACTTGTGAGTCTTCGCTGAGGAAAAATGTGTTTGTAACTCATTTGAAGTCTCACTCTCAGAGGCAAAGACAGAGAGCTGACACCAACTCAGTCTTCTGGGACTAAATTATTTTCCTCTCTAAAACATAAAGCTGATAAAATCTAATCTTCTCTAAAAGCTCACAAGAAAATAAATAAATAAATAAATAAATGCCTATTTCATTTTCAGACCCGAAGTGGTTTTATTCACTGATAGTTTTATGGCCTTCAGAGGATATTTTAGTTTTGAATTCTGTAGCTTTGGTCCTACTACCTCTAAGATGGCAACCTACAAAAATGTAAATGATTCCCTTTATTATAAAGACAAAATTGAATATGAAAAGACAATTATTCACTTTCTTCTTCTGTGGGAACGAACACATTTCCAATCATACTGGTGGTTTTTTAGTTATCAGAAAATGATCCTGAGACCATAGGAAAATGTCCAGTATGTGACTATGGAACAAAATTGGAATTGTCTCTTATTTGCCCTGAAAAAATATTTTCTCATTGGATACAAATGGGAGATTTTCACTGCATGATGTTTACAAAAAACAGAACAAGAAAGAAAAAAAAAAAGCTGCTGATCATGTTTGTGCTTTGCAAGTTTATCAGAATGAGAAATTATGTCAGATTTGAAAAGATGAACTTCAGCTCAAGTTCCACGACAGACTTAAATGGCAAAGAAATATAACCAGGGTGAAGAGTTTAATGTCTGAATTTTCTCAGAACTGACACTAAGCTGCCTTTCCCCAGCTGTGGCTCTGACAAAGCTGACTTCATGTTTTTTACCTGCCAAGCAATCAGATCCTTCAGCTTTTCAATCTTGTCATGATCTTCTGGATGCTCGTGCATGTATTTTTCAGTAAAGAAAGCCTAATTGAGAGAGAGAGAAATGAGCAGCTATTTCAGAAAATGAAACATCTACTATGAGGAGAAAGAGCTACAGCAAAGAGAAATGAATCAACCTGGACGTTCTGCAAAGCAACAGCTACAAATACACACTGGAAATTATGGAATCACTGAATTACTGATGGTGTGGGTTGGAAAGGACCTTAAAGATCATCCAGTGCCACCCCAGCCATGGGCAGGGACACCTCCCACTGTCCCAGGGTGCTCCAAGCCCCGTCCAGCCTGGCCTTGGACAAGGGATCCAGNTGGCCTTGGACACTTCCAGGGATCCAGGGGCAGCCACAGCTGCTCTGGGCACCCTGTGCCAGGGCCTCACCTCCCTCACAGGGAACAATTCCTTCCCAATATCCCATCTATCCCTGCCCTCTGGCAGTGGGGAGCCATTCCCTGTGTCCTGTCACTCCAGGCCCTTGTCCCAAGTCCCTCTCCAGCTCTCCTGGAGCCCCTTCAGGCACGGGAAGGCCACGATTTGGTCACCCCAAAGCTTCTCCTCTCCAGGCTGAACAACCCCAACCCTCCCAGCCTTTCCTCCCAGGCGCATCCCTCTGCTCAACCTGGTGCCTCTGGCCTGGTTCCTACAGCTCCCTGTCCTTCCTGTGCAGGGATCAGATGATGCCCAGCAGGACAGGGCACCCTGGCAGGGAATTCTGGAGGTACCTTCTCGTAGTTGGTGAACCCTCCCATGACCGCGGGGTCCACGATGCCGTTGAGCAGCATCGAGAGGGGGTTGATGGGGAGGTTTGGGTCATTCAAATGCTGCTGGACCATATTATTGATCTTGTCATTGGTCAGCTGCATGGTTTCTATGGCATTTTCCAGTGGGCTGATCTCGACCTGAAATCAAAACAAAAGGAGGTTTCAACCAAGGAGCAGAGTTTTTCACCTGGCACAGAACTGGAGCTCACGGTCAGAAACATTTCATGAATTTCAGAACCAAGTTTCTCCTATAATTTTTGACCAATAATTACCAAAAAGGGTGATTTCAGGCATTTAGGTATTTGGTATCTCTATCCTGCAGTAACTGATAAGATGACCAGTATCAGTGGAGGAAGTTAAATGCATTTTGCTGCTGCAGGAGGGATTACATCCCAGCACAACATTCAGAAAGGCTCTGGCAGGAATCACGTGAGGTTTTTGGAGGATTAGGGAGAACATCAGAGATTAAGGGTCGGTGAGTTTTAGCAGCACAAAGAAGATCCAGCTTAACGTAACAGTAAGAAAGAAATGATAACTTTAACATGGATTTTCTGATGGAAAATGCAATCCTAAGCTGCTGAAAAACCCAGAAGATATTTTTGCAGTGATTATTTGGGTGTATTTCCAAGGACATCGAGTTTAATATGTTGATGAGATGACATCTAAACTTCTGCTGTGCTTTCTCCCACGAGGTCACATTTTCTTCATCTGCACATCGAGAACTGAAGGGAGAAATTCTCTTTCTCTCATAGCCTGGACTTCAATGAAGAGAGCTCCTCAGATGTCTTCACGGGGTGAATTAGCTCTTCTACTGTCTAAAACTCGCTTTATTTTAATTGACTGACCTCCAGCTACTTTTTATGCCCCAATACTGCATCTTTCAAAGTGTTCATGCTGAAAAAACCAGTATTAAAATACTTTAAATATTAGTGAATGGGCTAAAATCACTAACTTGCAGTGACCCAGAGTGTAGACAGTCCTCACTGGAAGACACAGCCTGCTTGTATTAAAAAAATGATGTGGTAGGAAGAAAAAAGGAAGGTTAATTGAGGCCTATGAGGAAAAGGCAAGTGTATATTTGATTACAGCCTCATTTACATAAATGCTACATAAACAAAGCAGCACTTCTACCTGGCTATCAGTTGCTTACCCTGTTTCTGAGAACCACTTCTAATCAAATCTCTTTAGTTGTTACTCTTACACCTGCCAGCTGATTACATCAAGGATGTTTTAATTAGCATTTTTAGCAGTCTGCCTGCTGAATTATTCTGGAAGGCAGGGAAGGAGCCTGATGTTTCTGCTGGGAATAGGGAGCAGGCCAGGCTGGGACAGAGCTGAACGTGCTCCGGGTGGAATTTGGACTGGGAGAGGGAGGCCGTATTCAACATCTGATTGGGCAAGAACTGCTGGGAACATCATAGGCTAAATTTAGGATTCTGTCATTTGTATTAATGGGCTTATAACTATGCAATAATGTGTTGATGAACCATTGCTTTTAAAGCTCTTGAGCATCTACAGAAATTAGCACTCATTGAGCTGACAGCTTTTTGACTTTTCTGTAGCAGCAATCATGGCTTTCTTTCTCATCCTCCTTTCTTTTACTACTCTTATAATCCTCCCTCTAATTTTTTAAAAGCAGATGGAGAATTGCAGTTGCCATCTCACTACTATAAACTGGGCTTTGGAACTTTCTGAAAGCTATTTATGACACGTGTAAATCATGAGCCTTGTTCCCAGTGCCTTCCTGACTCTGGGCACTCCAGACTCCATCCAGGGCAAACTGGCATTTCATGCCCCTGATGCATTTGTACCACTACAAAATTACAAGATAAAACCAAAATAGAGATCAGCATTGCTGCTTTTTAAGAACCTAGTGCAATTCAAAAATCCAGTTTCCAATTCACTAGCTGGTCTCAGCATATTTTTCCCCTCCAATTACTTGTGTCCAGCTAAACCCAATCAGATACAGAACAATGAATGCTGGCCACAAATTCCTTGCAGATAATGAACAGACTGCAAAGGTTTAGGTAAGAGTACTCAGAAGGAATTTTAAAAGCCAATAGATTTAAGGCAATTCTGCACGTTCCTATGGGTTATGTAACATAATACACTGCATTTATTAAATTACTCAGTTCTCTCAGCACTGATTTGATGTGATCTCACCTCTTCCTTTAGAGATATTCCAATTCCATCAATAAAATATGAAACATGCAAAGCTGCTTGGGTATCATGGTGCTTAGTAAAAGATCAATAAGATCTGTATCCATAATCACAATTTAGCATTACAGGGATGTAAACCTCGTGATCCTACTTCCAGCATTTTAGCTGACAGGAAT
The DNA here is from genome assembly GCA_013400975.1 of Atrichornis clamosus. Taxonomy (NCBI): domain Eukaryota; kingdom Metazoa; phylum Chordata; class Aves; order Passeriformes; family Menuridae; genus Atrichornis; species Atrichornis clamosus. The sequence continues at coordinate 109,278 of WBMZ01013489.1, read as the reverse complement.
TTTGAGGAAAGTCAATACCCATTTTGCAGTAACTGTGCCAGAGGAGGTCAGAAGTTATCCATAGCCATCTCCCCACATGTTATTAAGCTCCATCCTGGTATCATTTCTCAGCTATGCAACTCACATAATCCCTACTCCCAGCAGGCTAACGGAAAGCACTCTCCCAGGATTTATGCCCATTTTGATGCCAGCAGAGCATTAGGGGTGTACACAAAGTGCCTGTCAGGCTCTGCTCTCTGCTCATCAGGAAAAGAGACTGGCATCAGATCTGCCAGCCTTTGCAAACAGCACTTCTTGCAATCATGAAGATAAATACAATCTTCCCCATCAGGATTATATTGAAACTACGAAATTCATTAAAAATTCAATGTGTTTTATTCAGCTGCCTATTACTGTCACACATCACATTCATATTCTGTTACTATAGATACCATAGTAATTTTCTGCATTACTTCTGTTCATCCAAATACAACTGTCCAACATAACCTCAATGGAGCAATGAAAAAGGTTTTAATTAATCATATGCAAATTGTTCTTTTCCTTTAAAAATAAGCCTCACAAGAGAGATTTAAAAAAACGCAGTAACAATGTTTTTATTGCTACTTAAAAATTACAGCTGCATAAGAATAATTTAATCTTAAAGGCGTTTAATGGATATGTCTTATCTAAACAGTCTAAATGGTTGAACAGAGAAATGAGTAATTTGGAGTTACTCTGTGAGGTTGCTGAGGGTATATTTAGCTAAATATGGAGAAGAAACAAAAACAACCTTTAATCACAAATGCTAAGAAATGCAGACACATACAATGCATTTGATTATTGGTATATTTTGAATAAATGACAATCAAAATACTCAAATTCTCCTTTTATAAAATTCAGGCTAGATTCACTGGGATGGAGCAGGATTTCCCTACACCACCTCAGGTCCCTTTTAGACACAGGGCTGTCCTGGCTCACTCACTGGGAGACACAAATACTTCATAAAAGCACGTGAAGCACTTGATCAGCCCTTGCCTAAAGGCCTTGGAGGGCTGGATGCATCCCTTTCCTTTGGGAATGGACAAGCATTGCCTGAGCCATCCTCAGTCAACAATCAGCACCCGCAGGAAGTTCCCTCAGGATGTGCCAGGTGCAGTCCCACGGATTCCTTGTTCACAGAACTCAGCACAGTCACTTAGACACAAAAATTCTCCCTGGCTGTACAAACCCCCCAATTTTTTACACAATCTCAAAAAAGCCAAACTGATCTTACCATGAAAACTGATTTGACTTCAAACCACCTCAGAATCCCTGGTAATTTATAGGCTGTCACGTAGATGGTTCTCTCAATCCACATGTTCTGCAAATGGAACACAAGTGGCACGTTATCAGATGCTCTGATCCTGAGCAAAGCCTGACAACATCTTCACTAGGAAAAGGAACCAAGGTACCACGGATGTTACAAAGCCGGAGGGGAATTTCAAATGGAAGATGGAGCAGCATGGATTTAAACCTGAAATGTGACTTAGCAGAGAACAACTGCTCCCTCACTGAAGGAGAATGCTATGGAAAAGATCCATTGGTTTTACTGGACTGCAATTGCTCATGGAATCCCAGAATGGTTTGGGTTGGAAGGGACCATAAAGCTCATCCCATCTCACCCCCTGCCACGACAGGGACACGTCCCACTATCCCAGGGTGTTCCAAGCCCTGTCCTTGGACACTTCCAGGGATGGGGCAGCCCCAGCTTCTCTGGGCACCCTGTGCCAGGGCCTCATCACCCTCACAGGGAAGGAATTTTATTTGACCATTAGATGAAACATATGGTTTAGTAAAAAAAGGAAAAAAAAGCAAAAAGTAGTAGTGAAAAATTATTTTCAGATGCTTGACTGTAATCTTCATGGCCAGACAAGTTTGGGCAAGAGACATCTGTTGTTTCAGGTGTAGCCATTTAAAATCCTTCCTCAGAAGAGCTGTTTTCTATCAAAATTAATTCAGCTTTGCCCGTTTTTTTTTTTTTTCTATTGGTACAAAACAGAACATGATAAATTGTCTTAATTAAATCTCTATGAAAAATAATCACTTTAAACCTAGAATTTATTTATCAACAACCAGAAGATAATGAACGGTTCAGAGTCTCAAAATAGAGGGGAATAAACAAGCAAACCGATGGTAGTTTATTTTTTATGATTCTTTTTTACCGCAAATTCATTGTCTGGGTTTTTCTCTCCTTTCCGAACAGGGCGCGAGTACTCAAAGCGTTGGACTTCATTCACTCTGTAGAAACTGCAGAAAAGGGAAAATCCATGGAATCACTGAATGGATTGGGTCGTAAGTGACCTAAAAGATCTCTTAGTTCCAACCCCCAAAAGCACAACGAACATCAAATACTGTCTGTTGAGAAATCGCTATGAAATTCTGAAATTAGAGAAAGCTTATGCATAAATATATAAATATTTACGGGATCACTGTTTTCCAGTAGGTTGGATGGAATCTCTGCCAATACTAAAAATCATCATCAAATGCCCTCACCATGACCACCCTCCTTGAATCTTGTATAATTAATCTTATGTACAGATTCAAGAACTTGTGTATCGCAAAGCGGACGGAGAAAACCACAAAACCCAGCCCAAACTCACCTCACAATTTGCTCTGATACAGGCCTGTGAAATTTAGATGGTAAATCCAGTTTTGGCTTTACAGTAAAGCACTGAATATCTGAATTTCAGGGGTTAAGAAGCGAAAAGGGAATTTCAGTCATGCAGAACGACACAAACACACCAAAAAAAGGACAGAACAACAAAATTGATGCGTTACACCCGTAAGGGCAGAAGCGCAAGATGCTGGCCATAAATCCTTGACCTGAGCTGCTGGCACACTGGTTTTACTCAGTGTACAACCCAAGGATACACTGGCCAGAGGAGGTTTTGATGTCCTCCCCCGGGGGCGACGTGGTTTTCATCTTCTCGGCGTTGGGGAACTGCGTCAACAAGCGCGCCTCGAAATCCTCGCGCCGCTCGTACTCCTTGCCCCGGTAAATGAAGACCTTGTTCTGCAAGCAGAGGGATTCAAAGCTGACACCAGCACCACCAGTGCTAAAACCAGTGCCCCCAGTAAGGAACTGGGGCCTCAGAAGCGTTGACACCAAGGCTGGCAAGCGGAGGATTTCACACTCCTCACACTGCGGTGTCATCAACAGTTGACCAACATTTTATGTCAGTTCAGTAAAGCACAAATTGGTTTTCTCACCTCCAATTCAGGGCTGAATTCACCAAGCACACACCTTTAGGTACAGGTATAAACCACACCAAAACCAACTCAATACATGATTTCAAGGATCTATACAATTGCTGGCCACTGAAAATATGTTAAGACAAATTATTACCAAATCCAAGATTTTCCTTTATAATTCCTCTCCACCTTCCACAGCTAATGGTGGAATGAATGGAAATAAAACAGAATTAGGCTTTTTATACATAAAAATTTATTCAAAGGCACTTAGGTGAGCAAACAAGAGTAGCAGAGAAAAATATAAACATAAAACCAGGCCAATTTGAGGAGGAATATCCAAAAATACTGACTCTTTTAGAAAGGCTGAGACAGACTTCACATGAATCCATCAGATTTTTGCCATTGTAAAGTTGTCTGCACACTGTGTAACTTTACAATTAAGTATGTTGTATTTGTAAGTATTGGTTTCTTCTTCAACAATAAAGAAAATTAAGATATATTTTATGCAGTCCATTTATATGCTGAGTTCATTGAAATCCAAAGGAAAATGTAAAAGACGACTCGCATATTTTTAACTGATCAAACATATTAAAGCAAGTTTGGATAAAATTTGCATCTGAATATGCTTAACCTCATTACTCATCTCAAAATGAATACTTGGTGAACAAATTATACAGCACTTATTAAAAAAAGGGTGTTTTGACTAGAGGTAGGAATCTGGAGTGGTTCACATTTGCCCAGTCGGGTTTAATTCTGCAGTGGTGCCTTCTGAAATGCTCAGTAGGTGAAAGAAAACTCTGTTTGGGGAAAAAAAATTTAATAACAGGTGCCTAAGAAGCCTCTATATAACTGTAATTTACATATATACACTTGTAATTCACAGGGAATACTGGAATGGAAGGAAAAGCTTGTACTGAGGATTTTCTCAATCAGCAGGGCACTCAACAGCCTGGTTTTCAGAAGGCAGGGTTAGATGGGATATTGGGAAGGAATTCTTGACTGTGAGGGTGGTGAGCCACTGGCACAGGATGCCCAGAGAAGTTAACTACATAATTAATGGGTTATTTCCATGTCACCCACTGCCAAGGGCCAGACAATCATAACACAGATGCAACTCAGACATGTGATAGCCCCATAATACAACCCATAAAAATTCTGGTATTTGTGGAAAGAAATCTAAAATGTCACTAAAGCTCCATTCCTGGCACCGACCAAGTGACACGTGTCTTAAACTGGCACATGGCGCAGGCAAATCCAAGATAAAAGATTGCTATTAAAGGTGTCACATACACCCTTGAGTGTCAACTTCACTTTAGTGACTATGCTGGAAAGGACACTCACCTGAAAACATGATGCCATGCAAAAGGCTTCTCTGCCACACTCGTATCTATATATTTTATATATAAATATCTATATATTAACCTGTCAGGCAAAAATGGCACCATTTCACACGGTTACGACCCTGAGTGATGGATTGGGTCACAGATCTTCATTTCTAGTGATTCCATGAAGAAATATAAGGCACTGGGTATGTTTGAAGAGGAAGTTCTTCCACTAAAATTCAACTTTCCATATTAGGAACTGGAAAGGAAAACCAGTGTTTGTTTCATACACCTACAAACACCTACCAGTGTTAGGCAGATTCCTCCACAACCAAGGGACTTTTCCAGAGCGAGACACCCTGCTGTCCTCTGTGGAAACACATGGACACTTACCCTTATGAATGTTGGGAATCCCTGGCCGTAGTATCCCACAGCAAAGTAGTCTGGCTTTGGTCTTATCACTTTCACAATGTTTTCATAGAACTGGGCTTGTTTTCTCTGCAAAATTAACAGGCGGAATTTGAATGACCTGAACTTTTAGGAGATTCCTTATACTTAAACCTTCTGTGTGTATCTCTGAATTCCAGATGTTTCACTCCCCTCTTTTTCCTCACCTTTCTATCAGATACATGGAAATACCAGACTCTGCAGCCATGATTTTTGTCCTCATCTTGGTGAATTTGACTGTTCCCCCTAAGCAATTTCTCAATTTTGATGAACCTCATCTTGATGAATCTCACTGTTCCATATCCGATATCTCAATTTCGATCAGCCTCATCTTGGGGAACCTCATTATTCCATAACCAATATCTCAATTTTGATGAACTTCATCATGGTGAATCTGATTGTTCCATAACCAATATCTTAATTTTGATGAACCTCATTATGGTGAACTTGACTGCTCCATATCCAATATCCCAATTTTGATGAACCTACTCGTGGGGAACATCACTGTTCCATATCCAATATCTCAATTTTGATCAACCTCATCTTGGTGAACCTCACTGCTCCATATCCAGTAACTTGATTTTGATGAACCTCATCTTGGTGAATCTGATTGTTCCATAACCAATACCTCAATTCTGATGAAACTCATCTTGGTGAACCTCACTGCTCCATATCCAGCATTTCACTTGCAATGAAGGTCCAGAATTTGTAAGGCAATCTGAATTCCCAATTTTGACTCCAAAACACCGGAAGGATGAAGCCACACACAGCTCATCCCAATGGTGCTGATTTGCCAGTTTTGGGCTGTTACATCTCATTGCATTTTTCTACTACTTCTCTTCCATATTTACAACTCTGAATTTGCATATGGAAAGCAGGCAGTTGAGAATTGCAGGAAAATGTAAATTTTGGAATAAATACACGCATGTCAGACGCCATCTGCTTTCGACGCCGAATTCTTCTTCATCTCTAATGATGAAATAATAGCAAATGAGCAGCTTCAGATGATTTGTTCATTAACTTATTTTTAGTCTATTATTTCTGCAAAGAGAATGACTTTTGATCTGGGGGGAGGTGTTTTGCTGCTCCCATGCGACAGATAACAGTAAATGGCAAGAAGACTACAAAGACCCAGATCTGCTGAATATTTCTCAGCTCATCTGGAGCAAAACTATTTTGTCATTTGTGAATTGTCTTAGAGGCTAATATTTAATATTGCTTGAAGAAAAGAGACAAGAGGGAGAACAGAAAGAACAAAAAACTTCTAAATTTTATTGAGAGGAGAAAAAAAAAAGGCTATTCAGCTGCAGCAGTAAGAAAAGCTGATGGGGTGTGTGAGACCTGACTCATGTGGGAGTGTGAATTTTGACCTTTGTCTTGTGAGGGAAATGCACATCAGGACTAATTTTGTGACATCTCATCTCTTGGCTGATAAATAAAAAACAGATAAACTCAATTGTCTGATGTGAGGATTGGAAGTTCTGGGTCTCCCTTATTAGAACAGGGAGAAATTTCATGGAAGTGTTCAGGCCAAGCTGGTCAGGGCTTGGAGCAACCTAGGATAATGGAAGGTGTCCCTGTCCATGGCAGGGGGTGGGACTGGATGAGCTTTAAGGTCCCTTCCAACCAAATCATTCAATCACTCTGTGACCATTGGCTACAATGAATAAAGTGTAAATTCCAACTTCTCCTCCAAAATGGATGCAGTAGGATAATTAAAGAGTGGCTGCCTCTGACAAACCTGTTCATGTTCCCACGTGCAAGCAAAAAGGAGATGGACAATTAAAACGTAGGGAATTGGAGAGTAGCCACGCCCTGGTAAAAAATCACATCTGACACATGACAACCATTTCTAGCTGAGGAACAATCTCTACCCAATTCTTTTATACTGAAATGAAGAATATTCTCTCCCCATCCCACCAGGAGTGAGCTGGGGCTGTGTGGAGCTGAGTTCAGTGCCACAGGAATGCCCAGCTCAGACAGACTGGGATAAAGAAATCAGATAAACAAACCAAAGAAATTAAGGAAAATGTACTCTGAGTACAAAGACAAAACGTATCAAACCCCTGAAAACTGAGGATTTTCAGAACCAAACTGGAATCTCATCCCAAATCCTGTGGAAATGGTTGAGACCTTAGGAGGGACAGTGACAGCTGCCATTTATCTCTTTGGAAGAGAACAGAAGGAAAAAAGTGGTGCAGGAATAATGAATGGGTAATGTCAGGGCAAAAATAACTGACTCTAGACATGAATGCCTGGGGATTATTCATACCTAAAAAAAGAAATGTGAATATGGAAAGACACTTGAGAGAGAATGGGGATTTTTTTTTGTGTTCCCATTTATATTTAAATTCAAAATTTCCTTTTATTCCCCAAATAAACCAGCTTAACAGTAACGAAATATTTTTCTTTCAGCTGAAAGAAAAAATAAATTCACTATTTTTCAGGCACTCCAGTGGTAGCCAGTTAATCGACACTGGTCCAACAAAGCAGAGATGGGCATATATTTCTTCATTTTACTGTTATAACTTTAGTATTTTTGATATAATTTTAAAAGCTTAGAAATTCAACTCTGACATAAATTATTGCAGTGTCTATGTCATTAAAAAAACCTACCAGCAGTTCACTGAGTTGTTCATAATCAAACATTTCATTTTCATACTGTTCTGCAAGTTCTTTACCCAAGGCAATGGCCTCTTCCCACATCTGTTAGGAAAAAAATCACAAAACAACAACAAAGAAGCTGAATTACATACCTTGGTTAAACAACAACATTGGAATCAAATAAATCTGCATAAAGGAACAAAATGCATTGTGTCACATGCCTGAAAACACTGAGCATCTGATGTGCCAAAGAGCTGTGCTGGGGTTATAAATGTCTCTATTGGTGGAATCACAGGATTGTTTAGGCTGGAAAAGCCCTCCAAGATCGAGTTCAACCATTCCCCAGCACGGCCAAGGCCACCACTCACCCACGTCCCCAAGTGCCACATCCTCATGGCTTTTACATCCCTCAAGGGACGGGGACTCCGCCACTGCCCTGCGCAGCTGTGCTGGACAGCCCTTTCCATGGCGAAATCTTCCTTAATATCCAACCTGCCCCTCCCCTGGCACAGCTTGAGGCCATTCCCTCTTCTCCTGTCCCTGTTCCCTGGGAGCAGATCCCAAAGCCCCCCTGGCTGCCCCCTCCTGTCAGGGACTTGTGCAGAGCCAGAAGAGCCCCCCTGAGCCTCCTTTGCTCCAGGCTGAGCCCCCTTCCCAGCTCCCTCAGCTGCTCCTGGTTCTTCAGATCCTTACCCAGCTCCGTTCCCTTCCCTGGATACATTCCAGTCCCTCAGTGACTTTTCCATCGTTCAGGGGCCCAAAACGGACCCCAGGACCAGAGGTGCCTCCCCAGTGCCCAGTACTGAAGCACAATCCCTGCCCTGGTCCTTTTGCCACACCATGTTTAACACAACCCAGGTGCCACTGACCTTCTTGCCCACCTGGGCACACCTGGGCTCAGGGTCAGAAGCTGTTGACCAGCACCCCTGGAACTTTTCCATTGGGAAGCTTCCCAGCTTCTTTGCCCACAGCTGGAGCACTGCATGGAGCTGTTGGGACCCAAGGGCAGGACCTGGCATTTCCTCTGTTGAATCTCACCCTGCTGGCCTCATCCCATGGATCCAGCCTGTCCAGGTGCCCCTGCAGAGCCTTCCTGCCTCCAGCAGATCCACACTCCCACCCAACCTGGTGCCAAATGACTGAGGGTGCACACGATCCCCTCATCCAGCTTCTCCCTCCTCCACCAAACAGGTCCCTTTGTCACAGAAGAAGATGAGGTTGCTCAAGCAGGACCTTTCCCAATCCCAAGATGTCTGGGCCTGGTGTTCTGGTTGTCCTGCACGTGCCTTGTGATGGCACTCAAGGTGATCTGCTCCATGACCTTACCCATCATGGGATGCAAATTTACTTGATGCAAATCAAGTAAAATGATCAAATTGCTTCAGAAATACAATGATTCCTACCAGCCCATCCAGTAATGTGTAAACACAGCCTGTTCACAAAGAAACCCAGGACCTAAGGCTTTGGAGAAAGGCTGTTGATTGATTATATTTCATAATCACCTCTCTCTCTCCCTCTAATATCTATAATCTATATTAGACAGGACAGGCAATTTGCAGAAATTGCTTTGAACAAATACTCATTATATTTCCATTGGTTCTTCTTCCTCTCGTTCTTCAACCATGAAATTCAGCGGCCGTCTCAACTGACCCAAAGAAATTTAACAATATCCTTCAGCTCTTCAGAAGGCAACAATCTTAATGAGGAGCAGCAAGAATGGTTTTAAATGTGCGTTTTTCATTTGTTTCTTCTACTCTAAAGACAAAGAACCACTCAAACCCAAAAATATGCTTAAATTAGCACACCAGGCTATCTAAGATCAAACTTGATGATCTGCCTCTGCTGCTGAAATTTGGTTGGCACTGCTGACCTCACTTTATTACAAAAATGAGATTCAGAATGAGTTAGAAATGCAGATTGTATTAGCCTTCATCTTAAATTTGAATCCTCTGTCCACACCACCTAATTCTCCTCTAGCATCAGGCCACACGTTCCTTGTCCTGGTGAAATCCCGAGGGGGATGTAGCAGCACAGAGCAAGTGGCTGAAGGAGGGCTCAGGGAAAGGGCTGAACCCACAATTCCCCATCTGTCCCCAAAAACACCCACCTTTGGGAATGGGAGTTTGGGTAGAAGCACCACAAGTTCCAAAGGCGGTGGGAGGTGGATGTTGGGAGAGAAGAGGGATGGTGACCTGGGGAAACCTTCACAGTAACTGATTCCTGCATCCATCCCAACCACACCCCCCAATCCCACCTGCCTTACAGCACTGTGCCAATAAGGGACAATTTACACCCCAAAACCAAAAGCCCCTCAAAATACACCAACGAAATCCCACCACTCAATGCCCAAAATCAATGTTGAGTGAATTCCATTTGTCTTTTGATCTGAAAGTTGAAATGGTACTTCCTAGTACATATGGAAAACTTGGAAAAAATAAGACTTTTAGAAAAAATCCAGGTTCTAGATGGTGTTTTAAAAAATAGGAATAAAATATTAAGGATGAATCCTCAGCAAGTCTTCACGTGTAACATGCCAAGGCCACAAAAAGCAAGATGTGGCTTGGGTCCCAGTGGCTCCCTCTCCATCCCTGCTCCTGCCTGGAAACAAGGAGACAGTTTTCAAGTGGAAGGAAGGACTGAAAGATTGTCCTGGCAAACTGAGAGGGAATAGATGGAAAGCAGCAGCATCAAGAGGCTGGGAGGTGCTGATGGTGGAGGAGATGAGGAGCTGCACAGGGACAAACAGATTGCAGGGAGAAGGGAAAGAGATTTCTGCCCTCAAAGACAAAATATGGGCTAAAAATGACACCGGTGGGACTGAGCAAGGGAAAAGGAGCTTTGGAGACCTACAGAAGGCAACTGGGCTGATGTTTGGGCAGACAGGGGCTGAGTGGTGGCCTAATTTAAGACAAAAAAGCAATGGATGCTCCTGAGGAGCAGAACCTGGTACTGCATTAACCTCTCCTTGCAGCTCCACGTGGTGCTCGACCCCTCCTCTTGGTTTTCCTTATTTCTCCAACAAGGTTCAGAACATGATTTATCTAGGGAGGGGGACTGGAATGAGCATGAGTTCCCTCATGTTGGTAAAGTGCCTTGAAGGTGAAAAACGCATCAGAAGGACTAATTACAATCACGGTAATGAGGGATCACGTCTGCAGGAAATTACACGGCAGCCTGAACGCTCAGCAACGCAATTTTTGCAAATGGAAGGATCAGAATGTTTTCATCCATATTATGTATCTAATCTAGCATGATGATACAGAGCATGTTTTTCTTTCTAAACAGAAATTAAGATGAATTTAAGAGTAAAGGCACAGTTGCAGAAAAAGGAGGACATTTGCACACACTAAGTTGAGTTAATTTTGACTCAGAAGGGCAATGTAGCACCAATTTATAGAAACTGAACAAATATTCAGTGGTTTGGTAAGTCAGCAAGTGAAAGCTTTCAAAATCACTTAACCTTTCCTCATTTTGACTGCCATTTCCTTCTGAACTTCAGTCATCCATAACTTCTGCATATTTTCATTTCAGAGACAACGGTGTGCCCATCATTTCCCTTGTCCTGGTTCCCTGTTTGTGTTGTTCCAGATTTAACCAGTCTGACTCCAAACCCAAACCATCTCTACTCTTTTTTCTGTTATGGAACTATTTATACATGATTTCAGGCACAAGGGCCTGAGCTGAACAAGAGCTGAACAAGACTGGAAATACATGGAGCTCTAAATCACTTCAGATTTGCATCAACAGTGTAAACAACCTCACCTGGTTTTTCCCACTGACTCCTGGATATGCACAGCCAGATGTGTGTCCCAAAGCACGTCTGGGAATGCAAAGCACTGGCTTGAGGTTGGCAGATTTAGATGGGATATTGGGAAGGAATTGTTCCTTGTGAGGGTGGGGAGGCCCTGGCACAGGGTGCCCAGAGAAGCTGTGGCTGCCCCTGGATCCCTGGAAGTGTCCAAGGCCAGGCTGGACGGGGCTTGGAGCAGCCTGGGATAGCTGACAAACACCCTTGCTTGTGACAGGGTGTTGGACCAGGTGACCTTTAAAGGTCCTTTCCAAGCCCAAGCATTCAGTGATTCTAAAAGCAGACACTCTCTGTTGCAGGCACTGCACAAACATCAGTGCCTACAGGTAGCACAGCACTGCCACTGATTAATCAACAACTTTAGCAGAATTAAATCTCCTTTGATCTTTTTTTTCACCTTCCCACCCTTGTCTGTCAACACTATAAGCATGCAGGAGCAGAGGCTGTTTCCACTGCACCTCCTCTAGCCTCAACAGACCCTTTAGATGTTACTGAATATTAATAATGAATTCTGTAAATGTTCCAGAGTCTAAAAAATGAATCCTCAAATTAAATGTGATCTAGATTTAGTTCATGTACAACACACACCCAGTAATCACAAAATCCTAGCGTTCTTCCTAGTGAGGAAGTGGAGATGAACAGGAGAAAACCAAACCATAGAATCACAGAATCCCAGAATGGTTTGGGTTAAATCTCATCCCATCGCACCCCCTGCCATGGGCAGGGACACCTCCCACTGTCCCAGGGTGCTCCAAGCCCTGTCCAGCCTGGCCTTGGACACTTCCAGGGATCCAGGGGCAGCCACAGCTTCTCTGGGCTCCCTGTGCCAGGGCCTCCCCATCCACACAGAGAGGAATTCCTCCCCTATATCCCATCTAAATCTACTCACCTTCAGCCATTCCCCCTTGTCCTGTCCCTCCATCCCTTGTCCCAAGTCCCTCTCCATCTTTCCTGAAGCCCCTTTAGGCACTAGAAGGGGCTCTAGGGTCTCCCCAGAGCCTTCTCTTCTCCAGGCTGAACAACTCCAGCTCTCTCAGCAGACGGGCTCCAGATATTATGGATAATATTTGTTTCTGGCCTAAACTACTGGAATTCCTTTAAAATGTTTTTAAAATTTAGTTCACAAACTATCCTGCTGATATTTTGTCACATTATTTTTAATGGAACACTTTCAGCTACTTTTTCTGCTGTACTGCAAACACATGATATAAAAGGGATAAAGGGCAAAAGATTCTTTCAATTTTTGCCAGTCTCTGACTGTCCCTCTCCAGACAAGAGCTGTGTCTTAGAGAAAAGCACCTGCTTTTTGTTTCTACTGCCTCTTAAAAACCTCACTCTGCTCCAACATCTGTCTTGAAATCCCAACTGTGTGCTTCAATACTTTGAAGGAACAGTGAGAAGTTGGATCAGGGAATTCAATTTCTCCAGTGCCCTGAACTCCAGAGCTCCATGAGTCCATAGAATCCTTCAGGTTGGAAAAGACCTTTAAGATCATCAAGCCCGACCATGCTCACCACTAAACCCTGTCCTCAAGTGTCACATCCACACGTTTTTTGAACAATTCCAGGGATGAGGACTCCACCACTGCCCTGGGCAGCTGTGTCAGGGTTGGACGACCCTTTCCATGAAGAAATTTTTCCCGAACTCCCCCTGGTGCAACTTGAGGCTGCTTCCTGAACCACCCAGCTTTTCCCTTGTGCAGCAGGGCTGCAACATCTCCGACATCATTGAAAACCAAACCAAACCTGGTGATTTTTCCAGCATCCTCAGAGAAACAGGGACCATGTGTCCCAAATCCTTTGCACCTCTGAAAAATTCAGCTGTTTACTCCAGAGCCAATTTATTCAGGTGAGGACAGCACGGCTGTGGCCCAGGATCCTGATAAATGAAATCTATATTCTTGAAGGTCAATAACTCCCAATCTGCTGCCTCGCAGATTTCCTGCCTTGGAAGCTTTCCCAGGTTTGCCCAGGACATGGCAAGGCTTCTGGAGAAATGAGTCGTACAGGGAGCTACTACACAGGATTTGTACGAGGTACAACTCATTAATGGGAGAAACAATTTATCTGGAGAGGGGGCCAGAGAGAGTGGCTGCTGACAGTGGGAGGAAAATGCTTCTTTTATACTCAAGGCGTGAGAAAAATGTGTGGAGCCTAAATTTAGTTGTGCAGACAGCGAACTGCAAATTGTTATGGGAAAGGTTTTGGAGATGCAGAAGATCTTTTTTAGGGAAAACCCTGCAATTTAATTTATTTTTCAAGCTGGATTGCTTGCTGCCCAGAAAGAACTACAGCATCCAATTTAGTTTTTGAGGTTAATAGCAGCGAAGGAGGATCTCAGGGTATTTCTGAGCTCCTGCAGAGTTAATGGTCAGGAGCAGTGAAACAGTCTGGGATAAGAATATTATTGTGCCATATTCCAACATGTGAGGGACGTTCTAAGCTGGTTAAATTTCACATAGTGTTAATTAACCAACAGGAAAGATTAATAATTTAAATAAAACGCTAAACCCAAGTATTTCTCTATTGCTGGTACTGCATTCAAGAGGTGCAGGATACAGCCAGGTTGGAAACCCTTTCAACAAATAAATGCATTCATTTGGAACATGGTCAGACTCCGTATCCTTCCTCTCCCAAGACTCTCTGTCCTTCCCAGCTCTCAGGACAGGCTCAGGGCTGGGATATGAGCTGGCCACGAGCCTCACACAGATTTTTGGCAGAGAGGTGAATTTCATCACTCTGTTGTTAGATGGAAGAAAAAGCCATTTGATGTCATCCCCTGAGCTGGGGAAAAAAGGCCTTTTAAGCCAAAGCATGGCATTTACTGTGTAATTTCAGATATTTTCTGTTCTGTGGCTGCAGTAAAGCAGTAAAAGCTTCTTTTTTGGAGGAGGAGGGGAGAAAGGAGGAGCAGAAATGAATGAGCAGTGTGCATTTATTTACTTTTTTCTCCTTGGGACCAACACCTTCAATTTATGAGGGAACAGTAGAAAGCACGTCCTGATTTATGGGCTGCAGTATCCAGCAGCAAACCCGAGCCCGTCGCTGTTCCCACATTTCACTGGGCAGGAACAGGGGGCAGGAATACAGGGCAGGAATACTGGGCAGGCTGCTCCTTCCTCTGTGGCCCCAGAGACCACACAAACCTGGGTAAAATATCTGATCATTGCCAGTGAGAATTCCTTGGCTTCAGGAGTACATCAGCATTGTCTACCATCCACCTCTTCCCACGGGAAAAATGTCACCTCTTCCCTCATCCCTTTACTACCACCACTGCTTTCCCTCCTTGCCTTGAGACATTCCAACTCACCAATTTCCAGTAAAGTCCCTGGATTAAGGGCTTTGTTGGAAATCACAAAGCTTCAGGAAAACACGGAGAGAGCAAACACTTGAGAGCAGTTCAAAGGATAGGTCAGACTGCTGGGATAAGCCTGAGGATAAGGCTTTTAAGGGCAAAAGCCAAGAGAGATGGAGATGAGACAGTGCAGGGAAGAAGAATAATCTAGGAGAGAAAACAGTGCCTGTACTAGGGAAACAACTCTCATTTGGAAACAAGGAGCTTGGGAAAGCATAGTTAATCAGGAATCAAATCCATGAAGTAGAACAGCAAAATGCAAAATTGTATCTCAAAATACTGCTTCACTAAAGGGGGAAGTTGTACTTCAGCTTTATAGAAGGTGGGCTTAAGGTCCAAAAGTACGTAGGTAAAAAACCAAGCTGCCTGACAATCACAGATGAAAAATAGAAATCCAAATGAGGAATCTTAAATGGATCTTGAACTACAAGTACCAGGGATACTCGTGGTGGGGGCCAGCACTTTGTTGCCAGCCCACAGGAGATGCCACACTCCTGCCTTCAGTGCAAGTCCACGCTCCCTTTAATGAAATTACCAATTTCTCAGGCACTTCTGGTGTAGAAGTGAGATGTTCACTCCATTCCAGCCTGTGCATGGAGCATTAAACCCAAATTCACCTCACCACGAATGCCAATATTTAAGGAATAAGCCTCATGGGTGGTCTTTAACAGACAAGGGCACTGTGCATTCCCCTGGGAAGTTACTCTGCCAGGAGAAAGGGATCATGGTTTTTGAGATGCTGAACCACAGCAGCCTTTAAAACACAAAAAGCCAATGTTTTAAACCCAAGTGTTACACTTTAGGAAATCCCTCTCCCCTGTTTCTTTTAGATAACGTTTCTAACTCCCCACATCTCCCTCCCCTCCCAAATCCACAGCTTCCCATCAGGCAGGTTGGGATGGAAGAGCCACAGCCTCACAACTGAAAACCAAAACTCCTGAGCTTCCGTAAAAGCCTGGAAATGGCTCAACAGCTGTCCAGGGACAAGGGACCTTCTTCTGACATCTCTTGTTTACGGGCAGAGAAATCAAACAAGTGGGATCAACCTGAAGTGCCAGGCAGATACACAGCTGGGTGATTATGGCCCAAAAAAGGAGGAATTGGTTTGTGCATTGCTACAGTCTCCCAAAAATGCCCAGCAAATGCTACCTCAGGTGTGTTCCTGATCACGGGTAGTTCAAGTAGCCGCTGGGCCACACTGGCAAACTGCACCAGGAAATGTAAGCAGTTGATTTAACTTTATGTCAGAACATCCCAAAGGAGAGGGTTACCTTCGTTCTGCACTGGAAACCTCCACTCGGAGCTTCCTGACATTTGCAAATTTATGGAATGAATACTCTCAGTGTATATTGAATTTTTTTTTATTTCCCTTTTCATGGAATAATATGAAAAACTATCACCAACTTGAGTGACCAGAAAATGAGAGAAGGAATATCTGTTACTAGGAAAGAGCGCTTTGGAAATGAATCATCTCCTCACGCACACAAAAATCACACAGGAGTCCCGTGACATGAATTCTGCAGAGAACTGCAGAACAATTCCCACCACCTGGATACCAGCACCAAAAAGGACTCACGGGAAGCCATAAAGACAAATCAACAAAATAAAAACGTGAGACTCCTGGTTTTCCTTCCAGACAGGAATGCAATATTAAAACAGACTTTTCAATCAGTTACGACCCTCATTGAAATGAGATTCTCTTTCTTCACTCTTAAGGGGTCTGTGAAAGCTTTTTGGGCAGCAGGAACCAGTTCTGGCCCCAGGTCACCTCCACCAGCCCCAGCCCAAAGCAGCCACTTGTGCAGCACTCTAGAATTATATTTTTACAACTTTTAGCCCAGTCCAGATTTGCAATTATTACCCCAGTCCAGAACTACAAGTTTTAGCATCACTTCTTAAAAACTTCTAAATATTGCATTAAGGTAAGTTATAAAAGCTGACTTTTTAAGCAATGTTTCACTCAAAATGATAGAAATTATAGTTTCCAACATAATTATTCTGTGATTTAAAAGAAATACTAATCTCATTCTGCTAGAAACTCAGCTGGAAAAGATGGGCTGGTTGGATAATATCCTAGTTCTACCCAAAACCACCATTTCTGTTTGTCCTACATTTGTGCAGCAGAGTTTGCTTTTAAAACCCAAGTTTACATTTCTGCAATGTTCTGACAAAGAGATTCCTACGTCTCTACTTAAACATTTCTTGCATGGAATATCCAAACACTGATGCAGCCCTGTCTCCCAAATTAACCCCCTTATCTCCCACACCAGGGCTCTCCC
Organism: Atrichornis clamosus; assembly: GCA_013400975.1. Lineage (NCBI taxonomy): Eukaryota > Metazoa > Chordata > Aves > Passeriformes > Menuridae > Atrichornis > Atrichornis clamosus. The sequence continues at coordinate 92,254 of WBMZ01013489.1, read as the reverse complement.
TTTCCCACCACACAATGCCAAATGCAAATTCCTTCTGCATTAAAAGATGCAACTGCAATGAAATCTCCTCATCTCAGAATATTTATGATATGAACCACAGACATCCAGGCCCTGAGGGAATTATTTTGTGTACATGAGAAAAAGAACCAATGGGAGCTGAAGGATTGCATTAGCTCTTGTAACTGCCAGAAAAAATCCTCCAAATTACATGCATCACTTTTTTATTTACTCCATGGCATCACATGCCCATATATTTACCCTTAACACAGCTGTTATAAATGTACCACTGATTCCTTTTGACTTTTTTTTGGTAGCATCATTATCTGGAAGTGCTTCCTGAAGGTCACTGGATGCAAACTGTGTTTACTATTTCATTTGTAAGTTAGAGAGAAAAGCAATGAAATATATTTGCACTTTTTTTCTTCCCTTTTTACCTTGCCCTTGTCAAAGTAATGGATAATTTCTTGATAAAGCTGATCTTTCAGCTGTCCTTGAGTAGCAGCTTGGTATCCATCCCGCTGGGTAAGATGTGCTGCACATGCTTCTTCTGACCACTAAATCACATTAAAAAGAAAAAAAGGGAAAAGTGAAAGCAAATCCAAAGTTATGAGATGTGTCAGTAAAACGAGCCTGAATCAAAGAGAGGGGTTTTATTTAAAGAAGTGGCAGCACAGCTACTGCACCAACAAAGAGTTTGTTCACAGCTGTGCACTTTGGCTCCTTGGGCACCAGGAGCAGTTATCCGAATGCTGTTAATTGGGGGCTAATTACATCCATCAGCTGGAAGGCAGGGTCTGGAGGTGGCTCCCTCTCCTCGCTGAGTCTGATGAGAGTGACCTCGGCTGCTGCCGGGCACAACCCGCCGGGGACACGGAGCACTGCACTTCGTGTGGAGACACCGCCACACCAAAGGGAAGGGCTGCAGGCGCGGGAAGGAGCTGGCTAATCGCACAGGGCCTTTGGGGGCAGGCAAAAGCACCATTAACTTCATCCAGCCTGGCTGCAATTAGCAGCTCTTGCTCTTCCAGCAGATGCCTCATGGATCATGGGAAAGATGTCAATCAGAGAATCATGGAATGGTTTGGATGGGAAGGGATCTTAAAGTTCATCCCATCCCCACCCCCTGCCATGGGCAGGGACACCTCCCACTATCCCAGGTGGCTCCAAGCTCTGTCCAGCCTTGGACATTTCCAGGGATGGGGCACCCACAGCTGCCCTGGGCAACTCACAGATTCATTTCCAGAATTACTGTTACATCATCCAGTTCTACCTACTATATATGATTAAATTTCACTCAATTCCTTCCTAAACTGGCCCAAATGTTTGTGTTTGGGTCATGCAGACAGCTCTGCACTGAACTCTGTGTTTCTGAGCAACACAACCCTCCTGGAGCCTGCAATGTGATGGCATTTTTTTTCAGCATGCTAAGAGCCACTACCTTCTGTTAGTTTTGAACACCTCAATTTTGACAAAATGGGTGAAAAACACAACAGAAGTCTCTGTTCTTGAGTGTGCTTCATCAGCTTGCAGCGATTTGGCATCTCTCTCTCCACAGACAGAGCCTTCTTGCAGATGTAAAGGTGAACTCCTCACGTGCTCTCAGCCCTGCCCTCAGTGTAATTCCATTAAAATCAGTGGGATGAAATATCTGCCAGTGATGAGAGTCACTGGAAAGCCTGTCCTGAGGCCTGACACAAAAACTCCACTGCTCAGTTACACACCCCATAATATTGCTGCTCCTCAAGCGACACTGAACTGCTCCCTCCACCAAGTACTGCAGGAACAGGAATTTAGACACAGATTGATACACTTTTATAATGAAGTCATTCCAGACTATAATGGAATTATACCTGTAAACAAACATCCACTCAGTGATGAAAACCTGTGACAAATCCTACCCTGGCATTTGCCATCTCCTATCAATTTGCATTATAAGGAAAGAAAAATGGATATTTCTTCCCATGAAGATCTTCCAATGAGTTCCAAGGAGTATTTCAAGTGAGATGCTCATCTGGCCTCTGAACACAGTCTCTAAGAAAAGCCACAATTGGCTGAACTCTAACTTGAGGTTACATAAAGTAGATTTACACAAGTCCAAGCCATGACAGGTAAAAGTTTGAGTGACTTTTTAGGACATGGTTTATTCCACCATTTCTCCAGAAATCACAGCATCCATGGAAGGGAATGAATTCTTTATCCTGTCTAAAAGGTTCATCCGTGTGAAGAGTGATGAGCAAGGGTTGGCAGTCCTGCTTTGTGCCCCTCCTGGGAACAAGGGAGACCTTCAGAGGCGCAGACTCACCCAGGACTGCAGCAGCCCCTGGGACAGAGGTGTCCCAGGCAGCTCCCCACAGTGCCACCTCCCTGACACACCGCTCCCCACAGGAAATTCCACTGGCCAAAACATTACTGTATCCTTCCCTGGGAGGCCCTGGCCGTGGCTGCCCCTGGATCCCTGGAAGTGTCCAAGGCCAGGCTGGACGGGGCTTGGAGCACCCTGGGATAGCGGGAGGTGTCCCTGCCCGTGGCAGGAGGATGGAATGGGATCAGCTTTAAGATCCCTTCCCACCCAAACGATTCCATGACCCTGCAGACTCTGTCCAACAATCCCCCCCTGCTTTTAATAATGAATAAAACTACTGGCACAGTGCTTTTGCACTCCAGATGAATCTTAGAGATGTTTTCTTGTGTAATAACCCTGTAACTATTTTAAAATAGAGTAAATACATTTCAGAGTGTCTTAATTTAAATTGCACATGTACACTCTGCACCATATTTAGTCTTATTATGGCTTGGATGCAGTTTACTCAGCTCTGAGGTACGGGTAATTCTCAGCGCATCCATCAGAAGGATCTCATTTAACACCTTCCACTTTTCAGCTTTTCCAAACAGATATTTTACACTCGCATTTCGCCGGGGATTGCTTAAATTAAATCCAGGATTGCTAAGAACAGTTGGCTGCTGAGGATGAGCTCCATTTCCTTGATGAAGAGGGGCACCATTAGCACAGCTGCTGGACCAGCACAGCAGGCTGCAAGAGCACACCACCACAGGCTGGTTTGGGTGGGAAGGGACATCCAAGTCCACCTTGTCCCATGTCCTGCCACAGGCAGGGAACTTTCCCCCGGCCCAGGAGGCTGCAACACACTCGCCGTGGGCACGAGCAGGGGGAAATGCAGCTCTCAATTCTTCTGTCCCTGACTCCCTGCCCCTGTGACTGTGGGGGCTCCTGTCCTTGAGGGGAAGGGAAAGAGATCCAGGACTCCCTGGGGGAGAAGGATTTCACTGTGGGGGATGAAACGTGCGGGAGATGAATGGGACTAAAGCAAACGCTTCCCAAAACGCTCATTCTTGTCACATTGAGATTTTTACTCTTCCTAGTAACTGCTTTTTAAAATGAAAACATAAAGCTAGGAATTCAGGGATAATTCAGCTGTATTAAGTGCGATTTCATGACACAAGTGTCTGCTGGCAGGAGCAGCTTCTTCCTAAATGCTAACCAGGAGAACAAAGTGGGTACCTGCTCCCACATTGGTGACCCGATCATGTAAAAAAGCTGCATGTTACAGACAACATCTTCTCTCCAGCACGTGTTCAGTGAGATTAATGCTTATGAAATACAGCTTCACCACATTTCTGGCTGGCACTGGATAGTATTAAAAACTCAAATGCTTTATTTCAGGCACTTTCTGCAGATAACATGTTATCTGTATATACTGCAGGTTACACCAAAATGTTCCTTGAAGAGGAGCAATATTGTTGTGCCTCTTTAAGTGTGCTATAAACAGTGAAACACTGCATTAAAATTATATGTACCTTTTTAAAGGCATGAACTTGGAAAGAAGGCCATTTGAAGCTCTCTCTAATTCTCTGAAATCAAACCTGAATCTATTACAAACACCCAAGAGACCTCAAGAAGGGGCCTTAACACTCCTTGTATTGCCTTGGCTCAAAAGATCTGTGGAGCTGATTTACTAAAATATGTGGTTAAGAGGCTTCCACACACTGTGCAGTCTTGATATTTGCAATTTCTGTTTTGTGGTGCTGACTGGACCACGTTCCATTCACCTCAGCCATTCACTGAAGTGCTGCTTTCCTTCAGGAATGACATCCACGTGCCAAAGGGCACGCAGCACCCAGCTGCTCATCAGCTGGAAGTGCAGATGTTCTGGGTGCCAAACACCACCCTGGGGTGCTCCTGACAGGACTTCCCAAACCCAGGATGCATTTTTGGGGGTTACCTTCAGCAGCTTGGCGTGCAGGAGCAGGGTGTAGGCAGCTTCTGTGTAGTTATCACACTCTTTGTGCAGGTCACACAGCTTGTACAGGTACCTGCAAGCAACAAACACAGTGGTTCTTAAAAAAAAATGGGGCTTAAGATGCTACTCAAGAATTTATTTTGAAGATTACAAGGGTTCAAGCCTGTCCTCAGACAACTAAGTATTTGTGGGATTATTGAAAGTTCGTATTTCTGTGTGCAGACAACCCTTAGGAACATTTGCGTTTCTGTTGTTCTTTTCAATGGACACTCATGGAAGCATGGAATCATTAAGGTTGGGAAAGTCCTCAAAGATTATTGAGTCCAGCCTTTGACTGAACACCACATTAATGACTTGACATGAGTAATGAATCCACTACAGATTTTGTGCAAGACAGGGCACTTTTCTGGTTCAGCTGTGCAGACGGAATTCAGCTTTCTTCTTGAACTTCAACATCCTCACACCTCTGGCAGGGGATTTTCTTCATTTGCTTGTTGAGCTTTTTAGTGGCAATTAAAAACAAATCCCCAAGAAATTATTAAAAATTGTATTTTGAAAAAGCCAGTGAAAATACTTTCAAGTTTGATATTCATTCTAAGTTTGTTAACAGAAGTAGGAGAGAATTTGTGTGGGGGTTTGGCATGGAAAGACAATTTGTAGGGCAGACCTACAATAAATAACTTCATGCCTTTGCCCATAGTTATCAATCCTGCCATTTCCTTTTCTTTTTGCAAACTGCTAAAACACCAATTAAAACCATTTAAACAACAGGAAGCGAGTTCTCAAGTGAAAACTCTTCCAGAAGGATAACAAGGACCTGAGAATGAATTAATGAATAACATTTAGATACCGAAAATAGCATTACACAAACTTCACCGTTTTAACACAACAGTGCAACCAACTGTCAGCCAAAGCACAAATGGAGAACTCTGAACCCTGAGGTTCACAAAAAGCACAGTATTTCCATGTTTATTTGGTCTGAAAAGAGATTTTGAAAGCTTTAAGTTTAAAATAAGTATCAGTCATGCTATTATTTAAGTCATTTTCACCTCGAGTCACACATTCTGTACCTCACCAGGAGGCAACGTCATTTCTTTGCTCAGCTTTCTTTTGCCTTATTTATTTTCATCATGAAAAGAAGATTTCTGGCTCCTGAGCATTTCAGTGTTCACTGTAACAGAAGTGAAGGAGCTGGAGAAAGGGGACAAAGATAATCTCACGACTTTAACTTCCAGCACTCTGTTCTCAGGGAAGATAAGCTTTGGAATGACTCAAGGTTCAGCCAAGGTATGATTTTTCATTATTGAGCTCCTCCAGCCCCCAAGTGAGTGCTTAATATGAACATAATTTCCCCCAATTACAGTGTCTGTGTCAGGCAGTTTGTCACCAGTCATGTTTACAAACCTTATGTACATTTCTTCCCTCTCGATCTCCTTGTAGAAATTCTGAAAAACAACATAATTTTGTTACAAAGTCTTTGATTTCACCGTTTGGAACGTACACAGAACATGCTCTAAATTAAAAATTCATAATTGCGTAACATCAGCCTCCAAACTGCAAAATGAGATTTGCCTCCAGTGATGGAACACAAGTTATTTAACTTGTACAGTCTAATGCTGTGATGTTTCATGTTGCAGTGTATTAGGGCTTCTGTCTCATTGCAAAGGTTAAGAATTTGCAAGAATAGCACTGCTAGAAATTCGCTGCTGGCATTTGGAAGTCACACATCATTAACCATCTTCAGCTGAAAATTTCCCAATATACAACAAACCCCACAATTTTTAAGCAACAGTTGTTCTATGGATTGAAAACCCCAGACCTTAGTTGAGCAATACATCATCTGCTCTTGGATTCTAACAGTTTCCTTGGAAATAAAAAGTTAGATTAGTGTTATTTATCTGGTTTCATATGTCACACGTTAGCACTGCTCTCCTCTGAGTGCCTCCAGCCCCGAGATAAACTAGTTAACAGCACAAATATTGTAAATGCAAAATATGATAAACTGGGTGAGATATTCAAGGCATTTCTGAATCTAATTTCAAGTTTGGATCCAAAAGTGAAAGTATTTCTAAGAAAACAAAACACAAAGAAATTTCTCCATCCCTGAATTAAATACATTTCAATGCTAAATTAAAGCAGTTTGAGGAGGCACTAACAGATGCACAAACCCAGTACTAAAAGATGGATAAATCCAATACAAACTGATCCCTTCAAAGAGAACTGCAGTACAGGACAGAACCCACATTTCACAGAGAGAATGCTGAGTTGTTCCAGTGATACTTGAGTTGATAGAACTTCCTACTGGTTTTGAGTTCAACTCAGAGGATGAACTGCCAGGGCCACCACTGTCCCCAAGTGCCACATCCACACAGCTTTTAAATCCCTCCAGGGATGGGGACTCCACCACTGCCCCGGGCAGCTGTGTCAGGGCTGGACAACACCTTCCATGAAAAAAAAATTCCTAATATCCACTCCAATCACCTCTCCTGGTGCAGCCTGAGGCCGTTCCCTCTTCTCCTGTCCCTGTTCCCTGGGAGCAGATCCCAAATCCCCCCTGGCTGCCCCCTCCTGTCAGGGGCTTGTGCAGAGCCAGAAGGGCCCCCCGGAGCCTCCTTTGCTCCAGGCTGAGCCCCTTTCCCAGCTCCCTCAGCTGCTCCTGCTGCTCCAGCCCCTTCACCATGAGCCCTGGCTTAAATGCAGATCAAACCCTCCAACTTAAAGTACAGTCAATACAGACAAACTTAATCCTAGGAAAGCCTCTTCATCATTAAAGTCCCAATTAAGAACTCTTTGAGACCTCAGGTGGGAATTGTGCCGAGTTTCAGCCGTGGGTTGGATTTTTGCAAAGGCATGAATTTCACTTCAGGTACCTGGAGAATGATGAAAAGGCTGAGTTGGCCCTGGGGGGAAAATGGGAGTGTAAAATCAAGTTAAAGTTTTAAATCACGACTACTGAAAACAAAGGAAAATTCCGCCCAGCAACGCTTCCCAGCATTTCCTGTGGACTCCAGTGGCTCCAGCAGGCTCGTGCTTCGTATCTCACGGTGATTGAACCTGACAGCAGCAAATCACCCACAAAATTTATCATCTGCAAACACCTGAAAAACTCAGATGCCCAAAATCGGCATCAGGAGATGCAATCTTGGGAGCCACTTGGAGAAAACAAACCCAACTCCCAAGTGGGCCAAGGCTCCCCCACGGTCAGAGGAGACTCTGAGAATTCTGATGAAGGGAAGGTGAAACAAATTCATCTTCCAAAGGAAATCTTCCCCGTTTGATACGTTGGTTTAGAGCGTGTGGTGCATGTGATTGTGATTTACTGCTTCCCATCCTGCTGCTGGGAACTGGCAGGATTTTCCAGCACGATTCTGCTCGGGAGGACGCGATGACCTTTCTGCGGGCAACCGAGCAGCACTTGCTGCATCAACAGCTGGTGACAACTCTCCAAGTCCCTCCTCTTTGCCCATTTCCCAAACATTCTGATGCTTTCTGATGTGCACGGAGAGGAAAAACTAAAAATAACCGCCCAATTTTGGATGTGATGCCTCCATCTCCTCTCCTGCTCCAATGGGCACCGTTTTGTTTATGGCTGATGTGACGGCGCGGTGCAAAGGCTGCACTGCATGAGCCCGGCACGGCTGCATTACATGCAAAAAAAAAAAGCCACAAACCATATTATATGCAAAAAAAAATTCTACAAAGTATTTACTCAGCTTTTCCTGAACAAAATCCATCAGCCATATCCCATAAATGACAAACACTGGCCGTGCCCCACGTATTTAAGCGAAATCAAAGCTTTGATGATGACCCAGGGATGAAAGCTCAGAATCCCGACTGGCAAACAGTGCTATTGGAAAAATTAAATTTAGTTTGCATTGTTTTGGGGGTCTGTGAAAGTTATTTTTTATGTGTGCTGATTTTAGGCTTGTAAAATCTCATTCTCTAAATCTCCACTAAAGACCAGGATGTGTTACAATGGGGACAAGTTCTGCTTCCCACTCCAGCCCAAATGGATAAAGGGTTGTGTAGGGAGTGGACACTCCAGAACTTCGGGAAGTAAGAGGAGGAAATTTCCTACCAGAGAGGAAAACACCCCAAGTTTTCTTGCTGTGAATGAAATAGTGACTCAAATTTCTTCCAAAAATTTGAATATAGAGGCTGAGCAGAGAGCAGAACACAAATGGGATTGCAAATACATGGAAATTTTGGGAGCAAACAGCACCGAACTCCAACATTCTGTTTGTCAAGTGTTTTTCTGCATGGAGCTGTTTATACATCAATTGTAAATGTCAATGAACAGGCCCTGTAACACCTCCCCTTAAATCTTTCTGTAGAAACAATTACAGCAGGAATAACCCACGTCTTCGTCGATTCACCTCCATCAAAGTAGTAAAAAAAAAAACCAGGAAAAAACCCGAAAGCCCTCCAAATTTTCCCGAGAACCCCACCAGGCAGGCTGTTTCGCAGCAGCCCTTTGTTGCAGGTGCAGGATTCGGAGAGCAGTGGGGATCTGAGGGGTTTGGGTGACTTTTTGGGCGGTGTTTCTGCTCACCAGCACGTTGACGGTGCAGCTCATGCGGTTCTCCTTGTTCTCGTCGTGCATGATGGTCCTGTAGTCCAGCAGCCTCTCCATCAAACGCACCACGAGCTTCACAAAAGTCTCCCCACTCTTGGCCAGGTATTTGTGTTTCCTGCAGTGCTCCAAGAGACTGAAACAACCCAATTACGTTCGCCTTGTTAATCACGCGCACAAAAAAGCCCCCTTGACTCAGGTGCAGTTTTAAATACTGTGCATCGTTAACAGATTTTAATTATTTCTGGGCTACAAAGTTCAGTGTAGTCTAATTGCTCTCTCTCCTGACTTCGCTGTGACATAAATTTAGCTGCTGCTCAACACTTACATTTTGTCAAATAGCACTTTGTACTGTTCATCTCCACGGCCTCCTTCCACTTCGTGATCCAGTTTGGTGATGATCTCATTTTCGAACTATAATTAAACAAAGCAAGCGTAAATAATCAGATGGCAAATATTTCACTTTATTACCGTAGCCTCAATGCTTCACAGATTGGCTGGGTACCTTGGTGAGACGTTTAGCCACTATTTTAAAGCTTGATTGACTTTTAGAGTTTGCAGTCTCTGGTTTTAGGATCTCCACGATGATCTCCCTGCCCTACAAGGACTTTTTTTTGGTTAAAGAAATCGTCGCTTGTGTTGTTAAATGAAGTGCAAATCTTTGCATTATGGAAAACTAAATAAGGAGATTAATGACAAGAATGAGGGCAGGGAAAAAGGAGGCAAAGCCGGGCACACAATGCCCCAAGCAACAAAACCAAACACAAAAATGCTGGAAGTTCTCTGAGAGAGGATAGATAACACCTGCAGCTGGATAATCCTGCTGGATGCAGCTCTCAGCATCTCTGACACCCCTTTTCAGCACGCAGACACTGACTCACAGTGGGTCACAACCTGATAAACCTGTTCAGAAGTCACTGCAGAAGCGAAGGGAGTTGCTGCAAACAACTCAAGAATAATTTTATTTGGGCAGTAATAAAAGAATGCAAACCTAAGTGAGCATAGGCATATGCCTTAAATGCAAACTGGATAATTCCCTGGATTTTTATTGATTGCAGAGGGTTTTAGCTGTTGCTGCTACATTCCCTAAGGGTCCAGGTGGGGAGTGAATGTGAACTGTTCGAGGAGAAAGGCTCACTCTAGGCCTGCTGCTCTGTAATGGACCAGTTTAGTCACATTCCCAATTCTTCATTAAATAAACACGGACATCCACCGGATTAGAGACAAATGCACAGTCCAGAGACCTCAGCAGAGGAGCCTGGATGAGCTGGGAGCCTGTGGCAGGGAAAGGGAGCCCAGTGCTCAGAGTGGGAGTTTACTGGCAGACAGAACAGTTGTCACCAACTTTTTCACTGTCACTTGCTGAAGCTACCCCTAACGAGGAGGAGAAGCAAAGGGCCCCTGCACAAGAACAAAGAGCACTCACATTTTATAAATGTCAGGAGATGTACTTTGCATCTCCAGGTAATATTAACAGCACTTAATGTTCCAACGGAAAAAGAATGGGCTGTCTGGATCAGAGAATCGTGGAATATTCTGGGCTGGAAGGGACCCACAAGGAGCATCAACCCCTGGCCCTGCCCAGACCCCCCAACAATCCCACCCTGTGCATCCCTGGGAGCGTTGTCCAAAGGCTCCTGGAGCTCTGGCAGCCTTGGGGCTGTGCCCATTCCCTGGGGAGCCTGGTCAGTGCCCAGCACCCTCTGGGGGAAGAACCTACTCCTGAAATCCAACCTAAACCTGCCCTGACACAGCTCCAGCCCTTCCTTCAGGTCATGTCCCTGCTCACAGTGAATGCAATGAGTCCATCATTAAAAAAATGCCAGGGAAAGGAGACAAGGCAGGATAATGCCATCCACCCCCTCTCAGAACCAAACACATCCCCACAGTACAACAGTAAAACACTGAAGCAACACAATGATGAAACAGAGAAGTCACAAAAATCCTGTTCTCTAATGAGCCCAGAAAATTGACTTTCTAGTCCAGTGTGAAAAATGACACTTCTGCCAGCCTGAGCCCTTTAGGTGATGATGTATTTTTCAGGAAGAGATTACTCAGATGGAGAAGAGCAATTACATTTGTCATACAGGATCCCGAGGATACCAGTACCAGATTGACTTAAATTTCTGTAAATCCACACTTTGTTGGGCCATTTCCCTCATGGCCTCTTGGGTTGAACAGAGCCAGACTTGTGGCATTTCCAGGGTTTTTAGGATTATTAACAGTATCTCTGCTCTTAAGTAATTCCTGATATTTCTCATGGAGTAACTGTGATGCAGAGCATGCCAGCCAGGTGAATAAATGTTATTTAACATCAGTCAAAATTCCTTCTATGGTTTTTCCACAGAGGAAGGGTTGATCAACACAAGCTGAGGTTTATGGAGCTGTGGAGGTTTATCATCTCCCATGGTGGGAGCAGGAATGTGACTCTGGAGTCACACAAGGCAATGGATGTGGGACACTGCACCTGCCATCTGTTGATAAACTCTCAATTTCTCCTGTTCTCTTTTTTTTCCTAGTGTGTTTTTTTTAATGCATTACATTACATTTAATGCATAAATAGGCCTGCGATTATTGTGATGGAATTTATTCTCAAGTGAAGAAGTGCCAAATTTCCAATGTTTCCTCGCTGAGGCTCTTTCTGGAGGCTTAGGGGGGATATCTGCACCATCAGTGAGTCAGAGTCACATCCTTCTGTTGACAGTGAAAGCTGGAGGGGTGATACCAGGGAGATTACAGGACATTATTATCCACTATTCCTTGCAGCTGATCAAGATCTCCGCTTCTCTTCAGGATGAGGGTTTGAACTTGAGCAAAGAGCACATCCACTGCTCCCTCTGTCCATGACTATCTCCCATCTGGAGCAAATAAATCAACGTGAGCCAACTCGTGTCAGCTCTGCTAATCACTCCTGGGCTTGGGCTTACCTCAAGTAGGGCTGTGTTTGCAGCTCTGGCTGACAATTTCATCTTGCTGCACATGAGGAGCACTTCCAGTCCTCCAAGCTGCCGTAAATTCATTTTGATGTGGGGCAATAATAATTTGCCATATAAAATTCAAGTGCCAGATCACACCACTAGAAACTAGTCCTAATGCAGAAGTAGCACACAAGTACTGCAAAACTTTGCTCAAAGGTTTTTAGGACAGGTGGTGGTAATTCCCAGCAGTTGCACCAATTCCCTTTCCTATTTTTCCACAGCATTCCAGTTGGCAAACAGGCCTGGGAGCCATTTCAAATGGTTAGATCATTTTGGAGGCCATTGCATTACCTTTATCCCTTACTCTTCAGGTGGAGTGAAGGAGGAATATTGATATTCTCCAAAAGGCCAGAAAACAAAAAAAATTACATCATTTTTAATGATAATTAAAAGCATCACTTATTGAAACCAGTCCTTTATGGGGGATTAGTTATTTGGATTTGTACATTCAGTGGGATCACAGAGGAGAAAGTGCAGCACCACAGGAACTGGGAGAGTCAAAAACTGGTGTCCTGTCTGCAAATCTACAGCACAGGGAAAGGGAGGCTCACACAGGGCTCAGAAGTGGCAAAAAGTCTTAATAATGAATTATAGCTTCTAAAAGTCAAGAGACATTCAGATAAACCAGGTACTTCCCACTAAGGGGAATTAAATCTATTTGAAATTCATCAATAACCAGCCTGTGAAATCAAAATGCTGGTGTCACTGCCTTGATGATACTGAGATTTATTGTTAAATGCTAGAAATTAATTAAAACTGTTTCCTCTTTATTTCTTCTGGTCTCTGTTCACTTCATTCTCTTCACAACAGAATGTTAGTAGAGGTAATTCAGCTGCACCTATGGGTTTATTTCAGTAATCACATGCATTATGCATTGCTATATTATGCATTCCTATATAATTCTGCCCTCTGCCTTCATTGCTTATGCATTTCTGTATCATTTTCCCATCTTTCCTGCTATGGTCCCATTATGCAGAGTGTCATTCCTAACTTGCAGGGAAACAGGACAGATGTGCTGTTGCGTTTTGGGGGCTTTTTCCTCAGATCATTATTTCCCACAGCTCCTTACTCCAACAGGGAGGAGCACGTGCTGGAGCTTGTAGGCTTAACTCACTGATGGGACACCTCCAGACACTGATGGTTCTCCTCAGTAACGTGGCTCAGTCTGAAAAGGAGACTGAGGAGACTTCCAATTTCTCCTGCCTCATTCCTGCAGAGGGGATGTGCAACTCCCAGAGCTCCCTGTGAAGGATAAGGGTTCTTCCTTCCTTTCTTCCTGCTTGGTGAGATATTGGGGCAGACAGACTGGAGCTGTGCTTCTGACTCAATCCCTCACCTTATCACAGAATCCCAGAGTGATTTGGGCTGGGAGGGACCTTAAAGCCCATCCCATCCCACCCCTGCCATGGGCAGGGACACCTCCCACTATCCCAGGGTGCTCCAAGCCCCGTCCAGCCTGGCCTTGGACACTTCCAGGGATCCGGGGGCAGCCACAGCTGCTCTGGGCACCCTGTGCCAGGGCCTCCCCACCCTCCCAGGGAGGAATTTCTTCCCAACAGCCCATCTAACCCTGCCCTCTGGCAGTGGGAAGCCATTCCCCCTTGTTCTGGCACTGCATACCCTTGCAAAAAGTCCCTCTCCATATTATTTTGTTAATATTTGTTTGGTTTTTAAAATAAGCTACTTCTATTCATGTATCTGTACCAAATCACTTAAAAGGAAGCGTATTATAAAGGAGTGGCATGGGGTAGACAGAACCTCCCCAAGCACCTCCTCCCACTCCCCCCACGCTCTGTTTCGTACCAGTTCCTGCTCTGGCACCTCTCTGGGAATGGGCTCAACTCAAAACAAGCAGAACACGGCCTCAGCCATGACACAGGTCCAGAGAAGGTGAATTAAAATTTATGCAAAGAAAGAGGAAATGAGGAATGGATCCGGAGTGAGCCAGAGCTGGGAGGAACAGGCAACAACATCAGGAGCTTTTCGTGCTCCAAATTCCACATTCCAGCTGAACCATTGTCTCACGATGAGCTTTCCCTCCTGCTGTCACCACGGGATCCATCCTGCTCACCTGACCAGGCCTTGAACAATCCAAGCAATTCTCTTTCATCACTCCCACGGCTCTGACAAATTCCCTTTGATCCCGAGGCCTCGCTACTGAAAACTGGCCAAGGGAGAAGCCGAGTGGAGAAGGAGGCATTTCCTTCCACAGGGAAGCTGCAGTCTCACCCTGACTTTAGGGTGGGATTCATGCTTTGAGCTACAGGTTACCCTGAAGTCTTGTAAAGCCTTCAAAGCACCTTCAGTGGGAGAGGACAAAAACGGGCAACTCCAGCTTTTAATTCAGCCGGCCTTAAAATAATTCCATAAGAACAAGAGGAATTCATCTTGTTTTGTCTCAGGGCTGCATACACTGGAAGAAGGGAAAAAACCCTTCTGTCTGTTCCTGATCTTACCAGGCAAACCTAATTCCTACCGAAATTAAAACCACCACAGGGAAAGCTGCCTGTTTATCACACAAACCATCACAGCATCGAGGGGATGCAAAAAATTGAAATTCCTCCCCCACAAATCATGAGGTTTATACATCTGCTGGAGAAGTGGAGCCAATCTAAACCCTTGTTGACGCGACTAATAAGGTTAGATAATTGGATTTCTGGCAGATTAGTTTAACAGCAGCCAACCATTCCATTTGGAAGTTCTCTTTGGAAGCAATGCTGGACAAGGATAATTGGTACTTGCATATAAAGGATACAATGCAGCACATTACACTGACCCATTAAGCATGAAAGCTTGCCTAGGTACTGCTAATACTTAAAAAAATATATTTTATACCTATTTCTATCACTTAAAGACAAAAGAGACAAAAAAATGAGCTGGAAACTTCAGACCAGGCAGCTCCACTTCAGTTCCTGAGGAAACCATGGAGCAAGCACTCATGGAAGCTTTTTCCAGGTACACAAAGGGCAAGAAGGTGACTGGGAAAAGCCAGTATTTACCAAACTGAACATGAACATGCAGTGTCCCCCTTCAATGGAGCCTAAATGTGTCCTGGACTGCAGCAGCAGCAAGAGCATGGCCAGAGCAGCAGCAGGACTGTTGCACCTGTTGAGCCATGGCCAGAATTCCGTGTCCAGCTCCGGTTCCCCAGCTTAGAGAGACTTTGGCAAACTGGAAAGGGTCTACGTGGGGGCCACCAAGATGGGCAGAGTGCTGGAGAACCTGGCCTGAAGAATGGTTGAAGGAATTGGGTTTGTTCAGCTCAGAGAAAATCCAACTCCAGCCTTCCAATGCCTAAGAGGTCTCAGAGTGGAGACGGAGTTTACAAGGTGCACAATGGAAGGACAAGAGCAACAGGCACAAACTGGTCCAAGGAAATTCCACCAGGATATAAAAAGCAAAAAGTTTTAATCACAGAATCATGGAAGGGTTGGGGTTGGAAGGGACCTTAGAGACTATTTCATTCCAAACCCCCTGCCCTGGGCAGGGACACCTTCCACTAGGCCAGGAGGAAGCACTGGGATAGGTTACACAGAGAAGTGCCCAGCCCTCACTGGAGAGGTTCAATCCTGAGCTTCAGACGGCCCCAGGCAACCCAGCCTAAGGCCCAGATTACTTCCAGAGGTGCCATCCAGCCTAGACTTTCCTTCAACCCTCTGCTTTTCCTGAGCCTGTGATCCTCATTCCCCAAAGACCAACCTGAGATACTCAGCAAACTACAGAACTGCATTTTCTGCAAACCCAAGGACTGATTATTCCTTGTTAGATGTAGCTGTTCACTCCAAACCCACGGAAAAGAGGTTTATATCCTCTGCACTTGTCCTATCAAAGCTACATCCATAAAGAAGCTACACTGCCACAGAAAATACAATGTCAAGTACAACCCAAGATATCTCTGACTTGAGGATGAGGCATTTTTCTTCTCAAATGGCAAAAAAAACCCCCTAAGTGAAATATTTAAGACATTCATTTATTAAAATCACCCAACTATTCCACACAAAGCTGGTCTGCCTCTGTCAGGGAAATAGAGGACCATAAATTTAGCTATAAAGTTACCCTCAGATTTTTCATGATCTATATAATTGTACAAATAAAAAACGACAAGCAACAAAAGAGAGCATCTGACAGGAAACTGTTTAAATGGCATCCCAGCGAGCATTTCAATCTTTACAGTATCACTGGAGTCAAACACAAGAAAAAATGATTATGCAGTAATTGGATGAAGCCAAAATACAGTTCACAACCTTTCCACACACCATCCAGCACAAAACAAATCAAAGCAATAAAGCTGATGCCATTTCCCTTGCTTAAGTCTCCCCACGCAGATATTCATTTAGTCTGCCTCCAGATTTATTAAGAGCTGGTTCTGAATAGCAGTTCACAGAAAAAGTATGGGAAAGGATAAGGTTTTTCATCCTAGAAAGAAAACTGCCAATATGAAGGGGAAAAAGCAAACAACACATGTCAAACTTTATTGCAAAATTCACAAGGTCATATCCTGCACTGACAGAAATTTCTCAGTGGGAAGGAGCTCCACTGGTTTATTCCATAACCCCATCTGGCCTAACTAGTCTTAAACTCAATCCATAAGCAAAGTTTCAAGGGAAGGAATGTCAAATGAGTGATGTCAGGAAACTTTCTTTCACTCCATTTGTCTTTCAGAAGTTGATGCTCTCAGGATAAGATGAGGTGTGTGTGCATTCAAGGGCTCCCCTCAGCACGTTCCAATAAAACAGAATAAAGATGCTCCATTAGTATTTGAGATTTTGCAGTGCCTGCCTAGCAAGAAGAAGCACTAACAGTGACTGGATAGTTTTTCTCCTCTTCAAAATCCATCAAATGGTAGGGAAAATCAAAATTGTAAGATACTGGAGATGATAAATCCTTACAGGTTATTCTTTTGCCACATTATCAGGCTTCCTTTATGTCCAATTTAACTCAGCAGCAAACTCCTGGTGTGAGTCACAGTGACAATTTGAGACATCTGTCTTTGCTCCTGTGCCATAACGAAAGGTTTCATTTACTACATGCAAATTCCTCCTTCAGTAACAATTTCAAACCAACAGATGAAAACTCTACAGCCCCTCGGGACTTATAGGAAAGAAGCAAATCCATAATTATATTATTCCTTAGAAAAATGAGAAATAACAAAAATCCTTATGTTTTGTCAAAGAGCAGCTAAATCTTTCTCACAAACTTTTAATGTCTGTAGCTCTGCTTACCCTCTGGAAGCTTCTAGTGGAGTGGAATTCACACTGCATCATATCAAAGAAGATTGGGATCGTGGCTTTCCGAAGCTCCGTTTCCGGGATCAGCGTCATTTCCAGGATAGGCCCCACCATTTCTGGGATGAACTTGATTTTGTGCTGACCTTTAGGAGAAAAGAGGCATGTCAGAGTTCACAAACAGCCACTGACTTTGGGAGAAGATAGAAAGCTTCAGTAAATCCTCGTGAAGCATAACAAAGTATTTTTAAATACCTGGATCTATGGAAACTCTTTAATAATAATAATAATAATATCAATACTACTATTACTACTAATAACAACAGCAACAATAATAAAAATAATAAATAATAAAATAAAAGCCCACTATCATCATCATTATTATCATCATTACCATTTTTATTTTCAATTCCACAGGAGGGGGTGTCTGTACCAGGTATAAACCCAAATTAACCAGAGTTCTTGAATCAGCCGCCAAGCTGGGCCTTGCCACATTTTGCACCAAGGATTTTCCCACTCAGACTTCCAGGTTTTGTTTTAAAAAGCACAGTGTGGCTGGCAGAGAAGGAGGCCAAAAGGCACATCACTTGTATGCACTTATTTAGACTCGTGTGTGTTCTGCAGTGAACAAAATGTTCCCTGTGTCAGTCTATCAAAGTGTCACCACGGGTGCAGCCTCACAGAGCCTCGAGACACGAAGGCACAGCTCAGCCAGCCCACAATATGTCTCCTTTCCTCGGAGCTGAGCTCACTGGCAAACTGGATTTCAGATTTCTCTCCCCAGGAGGAAGCTGCTCCTCCTCCCCCTCCCTGCTCCGCTCTCCGCACAGGGATGGGAAATGAAAGTTTAGCAGGAATGGGGCACCTAATAAATATTGGACTAGGGAAAAATAGCTACTTACTGTTTCTATTATTGGCTGAATGAATGCAGGTTTTATCTGCTGCAAATTCTCTGGTAAATAACTCCATGAAAATATCATTGAATCACAGAATGGTTTGGCTTAAGAAGGACCTTAAAGCTCATCCAGTCCCATCCCTGCCATGGGCACGGACACCTTCCACTATCCCAGGGTGCTCCAAGCCCCGTCCAGCCTGGCCTTGGACACTTCCAGGGATGGGGAAAAGCCACAGCTTTTCTGGGAAACCTGTGCTTGTGTTTTATCACCTCATTGTACAACAGAGCTGGAGCAGCACAGCCCTGAGAGCTCCAGGCAGGGAACTCGATGGCACAAGTGTAGACAACACAAATAAATTTCTCCACCAGCAAGAGGCTGGGATCCATTTGAACCTCAGGACACAACTGGGTATGTTCCTCACAAAATGCCCTGTTAGGGATGTTTACAACCAGGTTCAAACCCTGTTTATAGATCCACTGCTGTGGTTCAGACCTGACTTCCTTGGAGTTCAGCTAATTTAGGGAGCCCTCAGTTTCCTCCATTCCTCAAACTCTTGCTTCCCACTGCAGTTACCAGTGGCACAGCACAGAAACAGATTTCCACTCATTTTTATTCCACTGCACTACACCACTGTGACAGTAAGCAGTGAAGTCTTTAATTGGTAGTTTCACTTTTGACCAGAACTAACATAAATCTCAACAAATGTAATCAAGAAAAATCCTTTACCAACAAAATACACTACTTTTCTTTTTTTTTTCCCTCAGCAGATATAATTTAAGTTACTTGATTTGGCAAACTTCTGTATCCTATTAGCATTAGCAATCGGATCAGGGCAAATTAATACTCAGCTAAAACTGTGACTTTGGGTGCTGCTGCAGTGCTGGTTGGTTGTGAGGAATATCAAGTGAGAGGCCTAAAGCTTCCCTCAGTCTCTCCTACAAGGATTATTACATTCAGCCTCTCAGGTGACAGATTTCTTGTGTTATGCCTGAAGAGTGTCAGAGTGAATATTTCAGGAAACAAATAATGGTGACAAAAGTTATTCAGCACGCACAGACTGAATGTTGGGAAGTTCTCCCTGTGCCATGGTGGGTTTTTCCACTGCCTCAAGAGCAGGAATTCCCTCAGAAGAGGAACCCTTTGGAAATTGAGACATGAAAAATCCACAAAAGATTAAAATCTTTGATGCTGTTTGCGACTCTCTGGGGGAAGTCCTTGAACTGGGAGTGTGGTGAGATCCATCCAATGCTACGGAGCACATCGGTGGTGACAACGCACACGCCCAGGTTTGCTGTGACAACGTGATCCTGGGGCAGGTGTGCCACTAAAGAAAGCACGGGAGCAAAGCAGGAAAGGAAATGACCCCCCCTGGCCCCCCAGAGCATCCAGCCCCCTTCCTGATAAACAACCCAGCAAAGAGTTCACCTGTTTTCTCTCCGCGGGAGCGTGGGGACTCCCACGCACAGACTCAAAATGTGACAAGGCTGGAGGAAAATTGAGGAGTCTCTTCTGAAAAGCGAAGTGTGCAGCTGCTTTAATAACCACGTGGAAAAAAGCATCCTTGGGAGATGCCCAAACTTCCCCTTGCAGTGTCTTGTGCCTAACCATGGGACGTGCTCACCCAGCAGGAAGGGACCTCACCACACGAACCAAACGCGAGGTGCTCTCCTCGTTGGATAACGTGTGATTGCCATGTCCCAGGTTCCTCCAAACGAAGCGTGGGCCACAAAACCCTCTGACTAATTTGCCAGCGGCCTCCCCGGTCCCTTGGGCCGGCTGGGAACACGCCTGACTAATCCAGAGAGTGTTATGTGCCATGACTTCTATTTATGTAACGCCCAAAGTTCAGGGCTATTTTTAACCCTGCCCTTCCCTCCAACGGCACCAACGTCCCTGCCAAGGCACCTCTGGTGACGTCAAGCACTTGCAGGGATGGTGGGAGCTGGCTGGAGGACACCAGCAGCCACCATTTCCCCTTCACCTTCAGGAATTTCACCTTCCCGCCTGCCTCCAGCTGGTTCAGACGCCAACAACAGCGGCGCTGCTTCCCGAGCTGCCTTTCCCGGAGCAACTTTCCCACAAGGATATGATTTGAAATGTCATTACAATTGCTTTGACACAGAACTGTGGCAGCCATTAACCACTGCACACCTGTACACACGACCTCGTGTCAAAACTCCTGGGTTGTATTTGCTAAATTGCATCACAAAACTCTTTTAAATGTGCGGGTTTTGAGTTGCTGCGTTTCCCAGACAGGCCGTGGCCTGTTTTATGCTTTTTTTGATACTGAATGTCTCACCAAGGTTTAAGAAGACCCAGTTCCAACAAAACGGTGACTCAAAATAACACGATATTTTAAAGTTCAGGTTGTGGTATGGAAGAAAAAAAGCCTGTAAAGTGCTGTTCTGCACTATAAATGCTCTTTTATTCTTTTTTCTACTTATAAAAATAGGAAGGTGTGACTGCTGCAGCCCCCCTGCATCACAAACAGGCAGACAAGCAAAAACTTTTAGGATTTGTATTTTACTATTTAATGTCAGAAAAAATATTATACTTTTAAATGTGCATTATAGCTGGAGGACTGCCTTGTTCCCAGCTGGGGAGCTTTAACTCAGCAGGCAGCATGTGCTAATCATGGTATTTAGAAACAAAACCTGATGAGACAAAACATTAATTTTTGAGGCTTATCTATACCTTTTAATCCATAAATCAAAAGTCAGGCTGGTTTGGCTTCATCATATCTTATGCACAATGGCATAGTCATAAAAATCCAATGCTCGAGCATGTTCCAGAATTCCACTTCTGATTTTTTTCTGAACAGGCATATGAATAATTTGACTAAAGCAATGCAACTTCCAAGATAAAAGTGTCAGGCACCCCCCAGTCCATTCCCCTGCAGTGGGAAGTTGGAATTCCTTCTTAATTGACGCTGATTGGTGAAGAGCCAGAAGTTAAACATGATCCATGAGTTAAACATGGACTATCTGTGTGACAAATAAGATGAGGAAAAGCAAGGTGCTGCTCAGGAGAAGCACAAAGGCTGCCTTGGATTGAGGTCCTGCCTCACATTTACCTCTCTCTCCCAGCTTTTCTTGGGAAGAGCAGCAATTTACTGACTCCCTCCACATGTGAGATTTTGGCATTAATGATCCCACTAATGGATCTCAGAGAATCACAGACATTAGAACTAGAGGGGGTCACGGAAGCATCTACCTGGATAATCTCCATTTATAAAAAATCCATTAAAAATAAAAGGCTTTCATGGCAGCACAGAAAGAAATATTGAAGGAAACACTACCCCTTGTGCCAATCGATTCACAAAACTCCAGGGGAAATTATTATCCTTGTTAATGGTGAGAAACTGAACCCTGGAGCAACTAAATAACCTGTCTAAGAGCAGGCAGTGTCAGCAGCAGTAAAAGGCAAAATGCACTCCACAAACCCCAGTTTGGATAAAGCAACCTCAGTTAAGAACAGCTGGATGGAACAGTCTGCATCAAACTTTCTACTTTCAGTCCACTAAATTCTGGGAAAAGTTGAAGAATCCATAAGAATCCAAAGGGGCAGGAAACATTAGTCAAGAGAAAAGGTGGCTGAGGGAGCTGGGAAGGGGGCTCAGCCTGGAGCAAAGGAGGCTCCGGGGGGCCCTTCTGGCTCTGCACAAGCCCCTGACAGGAGGGGGCAGCCAGGGGGGATTTGGGATCTGCTCCCAGGGAACAGGGACAGCAGGAGAGGGACCGGCCTCAGGCTGGGCCAGGGGAGGGGCAGGTGGGATATTGAGAAAATTTCTGCACCAAAAGGGTTGTCCATCCCTGGCACAGCTGCCCACGGCAGGGGTGGTGTCCCCATCCCTGGAGGGATTTAAAAGCCCCGTGGATGTGGCACTTGGGGACAGGGGGCAGTGGTGACCTTGGCACTGCTGGGTTGGGCTTGATCTTTTCCAACTTGAACAATTCCATGGCTGTGGGCCTGGAAGAGGGAAGGACTTGGCTAATTACTCACAAGGAGGCTGCCAGCATCCCACGCTGGCTGAGGCAGCACAGCCACGACAGTGATTTCATTACCTGTCTGTCAAGTCACATATCAGTCGTGCACTAAGCTCTAATCTGTTCTCCAGACACTTAATTCATGAAAGATGCTCCTAATAAAAAGTGAACTCAGCTGCTCTCAGAAGCTTTTTCTCATCATTCCAGCAGATAGGATGCAAATTCCGTGATATCAAATACTTATGAACCCTTGGCATTCCCTTCTCTTAGAGATGCAGGGTTTTTTCAACTCTCAGCAACAACAGCTCAGCCAGAGATAGAAGTGAAGTGGCAAATGCATTTATTGCTGATAATTTAAGGAAGTTTCGATAAAACTCAGAAGAGCTGAAGTGTCTGTGCTGTTAAGCTCAGGAAAATGAAACGTGGCAGGTGAGTACACTCAGGTCACGGTGAAGACTCAGTTTCTCATGAAATCCAATCCCTTTACAGCTGAATTCTACCCACAGAGCAGCACGGGCTGGAGGGAGGCAGAGATGCCTCATTTACCTACAAGCTCCAGGGAGGTTCAACTTCCCATTCTTGACTGAGTCACTCTGTTGCAGCCAAACAAGACTGAAAATCAGATTTTAAGCAGAATTTCCAGGCTAAGTTACTGATAACCCTTGGATACATTCATTTTGCTACAGGCCCTGCATCTACCAGTGAGTGTGAGTCTATGTATGAACATAAATATGTGTGCCTATAGATATTTTTAAGGGGGAAAGAAAACATTCAACAGGTATCACCACAAAAATGTCTTTGTGTTTATCATGAGGTGGAAAACCCCCAAAAAACACAAGACACATAAACATGAAGAAGAGTTATGTTCCCAGATGGTGAATTAAATATGCAGAGGTGGCTGGAGTTCTTAAATCACCTGATTTTTAGAAGCCTTCTGGAGGCCTACCTTTGTTTCAAGGGAAAGCAACTTCATTTTACGGAATCATGGAATGGTTTGGGTTGGAAGGGACCTTGAAAACACCATTTTGACACTTTCCCCTAGCCCAGGTTGCTCCAAGTCCCGTCCGAAATGACCTGGAATGTTTCCAGGAATAACCCTGTAAGTTTTTCTATGGGAACACTGAGGGAAAGCATCAGGGCTACTTACCCAGGTTATACCACATGTCCCTGATTTCAAAACCAATCTGCCTTCTCATGTCCCCATACCTTAGAAAGGAAAACAAAACCACCATTACAACAAAATAAATCTAATACCTATGAACAGATAAATCTCATTTCAAAATCAGATTCACAGCACTGTGAAATATGTGAAATTCCACAACAGGTTCTCAAATCAGACCCATCCTACCGAAATTACCCGCCCACCCCAGCAACGCATCTGTAAACTTCAACATTTGGAGAAAAAAAGGTTTCCAGCCTCAACAATTCCAACATTCCATGGTTCCAGGCAGAGGTGGGAGCCCATCCACCACCGTCCCAGTCAGCCCTGCTCCAACACCTCCCATTTCCCATCAGGGTCACTGGTTTATTCCACTCCCTCTCCACATTAGCACCAGGAAAGCTTAATGAATGGAAAACATCCTGTGGCCTTCATTAATGATGGCATCAGAACCGTAATTTTGCCACATGGAATATTTGCAAGTTAAAGATCATTACTTTAATAACCAGATGAGCAAAACTGTAATTTCTGGCAACTTGTGGGATTTCTGTGGGATAATGGTGAGACACCCTGTCATTAATAGGGATTAAAGAGAATCTTCTGCATCGTTAAGAATCTGTTATTATCTAACGCTTAAATGCAATGTTTAGCAAAACCTACCAATTACAATAATTAAATTTTAATTATTAAATATTTGATATTTAAATTGAAATATATACTTAAAAAGATGGGTGAATATTGAATTAACTAAGTAATTATATCCCTTTTAACACAGAAGTGGCAGTGCCTTCACATAGCAATGAAAGAGCCTCCAGACCATGCATTTATTGCATCTTGAAGAATTTATTGTCTTGATTCCTGTCTCCAAAACATGATTAAACTGAAAACAACAATTTGCAAATTCATTATAAGAAAAGATTTACAATTTAGCAAACTTTATTAAGCAACCACTTCAAATGACTTAATCTATTTACTTATATTAGCAGTGAGAAATGACTGTTGATTTCTTTAATTTCTCCAGCAAGATAAACTGCTTTGTTTAATATAAAAATCACTTGTGCCTAAGGTTCCCATCCTGACAAAGAGGGATCATCAGTCCACAAATGTATTTGACAGCAATTTCCAGCCCAATTACAGCTCAGCTGTTGGTTCTTTGTTCAGGTCAGGAGTCTGATCTGAACTAAAATGCTCACGTAGGTGCTCACCAATGTTGGGCAGAGAGAGCAAGGGGATTTTAAATTTAATTAAATACAATTTACCTGGCTCTGCAACACCAGCTCAATTTCTTTCAATAAAATTTACCCGGCTCTACAACACCATCTCAATTTCCTTCCTCAAACCGTTACCTATAATGTTATTTATGATATTTATAGCACCAGCCCAAAACCCTGAGCTCTGCTTGACACCACTTTTCCATTGAACTTGTAAATATTCCTGTTTCATCAAGGAAGCCCCACGACTCACAGGTATATGAGATCCTACAGTGCTTAAAAATTCTCTTTCAAGGCTCAGGTAAAGCACAGCTTCCAAAGGAAGCACCTCAGAACCCAGGGTGGAGGGTTGAGTTTGCAGGGCAAAACTTGGCTGCCAAAAAAAGGGCAGGGATGTGGAGCCCCTTCCTGAATTTTCTGGTCAAAGCCTGCAAGCCCCAGAGTGAAAGCAAAATGCTTTAAAATCACCTCAGTGCAGCAGTGATGAACTGTCCCCCTTCTCCCTGTGATTTCTCTTATCATAATAATACACAGAAAGGCCTGGATTTCGAAGGTGAACTGATACAAAATCCATTTTCTTTCTTTATATAGACATTCTGTATTTCTTGTACACACAGGGAGCCTGAGCTGTGCTCGTCCAGGGAATCACAGCTTGGAAATTTCCCTTTTTTTTTTTTTGCAGTACCTGTGACCTCTCTGGCTATGGGAACACACTCTGCTTTTGTAGCTGCTCTTTCCAAATATTATGGCACAGAAAAAGCACCCAGCCATCACGTCTGAAATCACGTAAGTGGCTTTTTCCAGAGCTTGGGGTTTAGGTAAGTAAGGATAAGGTCACTTCTGTGGAACACCAAAAGTCAGGGGAAATATCAATGGGACAAGGGAGAAGTGGCATCAAATTGTGCCAGGGGAGGTTCAGATTGGAGATTCAGGAAAATTTCCCGACTCAAAGGGTGGCCAGGCATGGAACAGGTGCCCAGGGCAGTGGTGGAGTCCCCATCCCTGAGGGATTTAAAGCTGTGTGGGTGTGGCACTTGGGGACACGGGTTGTGGTGGCCTTGGTTAATGGCTGGACTGCATGACCTTAGAGGTCTTTTCCAACCCTAATCACTCTATGATTAAGCAAAATATTCATGTTCCAGTCTTATTGCCAGGTCTTTTATTCCCTTGTGACAGCTTTTTTTTGCTGTGGGATCCTCAACAGCAGCGGGGTGGTTGGAGCTCCCTGTCTGGTGGCAGGGAATGTAATCCCTTTCCACCAGGAAAGCAGACAAGGCTGCACTTATCCCAACACATCCTTCAGGGACAGCACAGCTAAACTGGCTGGAGCTCCGAAAATTCCCTCTAAAAGGCCGTCAGGGATTAAGCAATAAATGAGCACACGGAAAATGAGATTAGAATAAGCACAAAGCTAAAGTGATTTAAAAATGCCGTTTTATAATATGTTAATACTTCTGAAAAGTCTTGACTTTATGAGCATCCTGCAGTAGGAAACACTGTCTTCATCAGTAATGAATCATGTAATTTAGATCTTGATTCGAGGGTAGAAACACATGCAATACTTGATTCATGTTTTTAAAGCCAACCTTTCATTATCCCGTGATTGCATCTCAATTTGAATAGATTTAGCTAAGAAATTAAACTGAAATTATGTCAATAGACCTCGAGTTCTTGGCCATGATTTAGATGACGAACAGGACTTACTTGTTAAGGATTTTTGCCCTTTTAGCACTTGAAAAATTCTCCAGTTGTAAAGATTCTTGTGTGAGAAAAGCAACAGCCAGGTGGAAGTAGTTGTTCCAAAGCTGAAAGCCCCCAAAATGACAAGGAAAGATTCCATTAATTCCCTGAAATGTTTTTCTACACACCTACAAAACAACTTAAAAGTCTCTAAATGATGCACATAAATATTTAAAGGAGAAAAATAACAGACACCACAGAGATGGTGTTTCTTGATAAATTCTTAATACATCTCCTCGTTGCCTTTATGTTTCCAGGAAATATTTCCCAGCTACAAATCCTGCTCCTTTGTGTTTTGGTGACTCCAGCAGAATCCCAACCCAAACGCTGCTGTGATTCTGTGATTCCACAACAAGACCCACAAGACAGGGATGGATCACACACAACCCGCCCAGCCTGGAGTGACTTCACTGGGATAACTGGGATTCACACAGAACCACCACAATTACATGTTTTGGGCAGAAATTTATCACAGCATGAACGTCAGTTCCCCCAAACACTGGTGGTTTTTTCTTACCTGTAACTCAAAGTTGGTTTGATCAAGGAATTTCTTGTTTAGCATATCTGCATACTGATTAATTGCTCGCAGGAAGACTCTGAAAGATCAAGAGAAAATTACATAATTACACACTCTTCTGTGGTACCTTTGTATATTTGGCATCCCAATTAGCCAAAAAAATCCGAGTCTGTCTGGGAAGTGAAATTCGAGGCTGTTACATGAAAAGCAGTGTGATCTCACCACTGGTAAGTGTACAGAATTATATGCAGATGTTCTCAAAATTAATCAAGTAAATGAGCATATGCAGAAACAGAACGAATGTTTGGGATAAAATCACTTGTCTTTAAAAAATCTTTTCATAATCAAGAGATCATTAAAAATTCCATTGATTAGCACAATAGATATATTTATTTTTAAAGTGACACCACAGTGGTGTATCCAACCCAGACCTGCAACTGGTTGCATTTGAACCTGCAGGTCAAGCAAAACCCGTTTTTAAACACATGAGGCAAAAAATATTCTACTGATGGCACAACAGAAATGCTGCTGAAGGACAATCTTTAAAACATTGTTCACTGCTCTACTTCCAAAATGCTAATTCAGTACCCACTGTCGTTTATTGAGTTTCTAAAATGCTTCTTAAATTGCAAAAGGAGTTGGCTTGACAAGCTTGAAAGAGAAAACCAAATGGCACAGTCGAAGTAGGTCACTACATATTCATGGTGCTGAAAAATAAACATATTATTCTTTGGTAGCCTGATCTCCATTTCCAAAACAAACATTAGATTCCTCCTGAAAACTTGCCATTTATGCTATGCTAATGCCCAGACAAATGAGCTTGTCTTTTGAGCAGGCTGGGGAGAGATTTATGTCTCCTCAGAGGCCCAAAAATGATGAAGACCCTTCATGACATGTTCTGGGGTTTTTTCCCCACCCCAATGCCAATCTTGTAAAAGAAAGTTCTCTATTGCAAATAAAAAAGTTAATTTTCCTACAGGCTGACCAAAACAAAAAGACTGAACAATTTAAAACAAACCAGAAGAGGCAGCTAGAAATGGTTTTAAAAAAAAAAAAGATACTTAGCGATCCTTCCTGAAAAAAAATTAATATTTGGCTAAAACTTTGCTATTCAGGAGAAATGAACCTTCCAATAACACATGGGCAACATGATGGCAAGAGACATTATTTATAAATATATTTATACTTATATATTTATATTTTAATATTCATATATTTATGTATTAGCAACATGTTGCCAAGAGATTATTTCTGTGTATATTCATGTATTGATATAAAATGATAAAGACATCAGGATGCTAAGAGAGGTTGTTTATTTATTTATATATTGAAATAAATTAATAAAGGAAAAATGTTGATGCCACTGGGGTGTATCTGTGGTACAAAGTCAGATCATGCCCACAGCAATGTGATGGAGGAGAATGAAAGGATCCAAATGTGAAAATTAACATTGAAATTAGAAAGCAGAAAGAAATTAAAATATGGAAGTAGATCTGAAATATAAGCACATAAACACAGAAATTACGTGCACACGTACATGCAGACACATTTGATAACATTATTCTTTATCACTACGAGGACAGAGGTGTCTTTGCACACTCAGGGATGTATTCCAGGACCAGCCCTTCCGCCATTATTCAGCATCTCCACCACTGTATGTTTTGGGCAAGCACTTCATTAGGAGATTTTATAAATGAGCTGAATCCAGCACACAAATGAACACTCTGCACTGATCTAAAATATATGTATTTTAGATCTATGATTCAATTACTGAGCTGTAGCACACACCAAGATTGAAACCCAAGTTATCTGTGTAACCAGACAATCACCAGTTTTATCCCCTGACTTATGCCCTGCTTGGTTTTGTGCTTTTGAAGGCTGATAATACACTGAGATCTGTAAATCTTCCCACAGGAATTAGCAATTTCACGTGGAAGAAGGGCCATCCAAGGCTGCTTCCCTCATGGAGATAAAAATGGTTCCAACTCAGGGAGGACTGTGCCTACAACTTAATTATGCTGCCTCAAGACATCACTGTAATGTATTCAATCTACTCCATCTAATTAAGCTTTGGCACAATCTCATTCCTTTATATACCATTATTTTTCTTTAAACTGTAACTCTCATTTTGCTCCTGTATTAATTCCAGTGAGTACCACAGAGAACAAATAACACAGATTCTACTGGATTGGCCACTGGAAAGGGAGCAGAGCACAGAACATCTGCTCAGTGGGAGCTGTAATTAAACAACCCCATCCCTCCCAGCCCACATCTGCCCCTGGGGGCTTTAGGAAGGCAGGTATTCCTCCAGCTTTCCACAAAAGAACATCCAAAGGAGAGATGGAGAGATTTAATAATTTGAATTCTTCAAATCCCAATTTATTTGTGAGTTGGTTTGATGGAGCACTAATCCTTCTGTGAGTGGATAAAATACCTCCTAACAGAGTCAGGGAAGAAATCACAGTGCAAGTCAACAGAACAAGATTATTATTATTACTACTACTAGTATTATTATTACTAGTACTATTATTATCTATCTAAATGATTCTCTTCATTTGCAAATCAAATGTGATTCCATGAGGATTTTATGCCCATTTCAACCAGTGCTGACAGAAGAGCTGGAAATTATTGATGGTCCCCCTACTACAACACGGGGAACAGTCAGAATATGACAATTCCAGCTCATGGTACTGAAAATCAAACAATGATTGGCACAGTACAGGAACAACAAGATTCATCTGGAATTATCCTGATTTCACTGAGGAAAAGGGAAGTTCTGAGTGGATTAATCAGCAAGCAGTGCAAGTCCTACAACCCCATGGCACAGCTGGAGTCACAGAATGAACCTCACAGGACTTTTCAGTATCTTTTAGCACCTCCAGTGCCAAGAGAAAACAGCAAAATGATGATGACTTTTATCAGATGAAGTTAATTTTATGAATAGATATTAAAATATTGGCAATAAGAAGCAGCAAGTTGAAAGATCACTACTCTGAAGAGGTAATTTTAATAGTAAAAAATGTTGCTGGCTGAATTCTTGGCTAAAACCTGTGCGGTGGTTTGTTATCACCTGAGAAGTTGCTGCAACTTATGAATATAAAAACGGTTCAGGTTTATGCCCAAATAAAAATTGAAAAAGGAAGCAGAAATATTTTATGTATCATTCCAGGTGTTAGCTAAATCCTCTTCGTCCTCCAAAGCAGGCACTGACAATTTCCAGTAACTTC
This sequence comes from Atrichornis clamosus, assembly GCA_013400975.1. NCBI lineage: Eukaryota > Metazoa > Chordata > Aves > Passeriformes > Menuridae > Atrichornis > Atrichornis clamosus. The sequence goes on along the minus strand of WBMZ01013489.1, from coordinate 62,483 downwards.
ACTGTCAAGAGTTGGAGAAAATGAAAAATGGAGCCAAGTGTGGCTCTTCAGAATAAGTAGAATTAACCCAAACACAAGAGTTCTGTACTGAAGAATAAATCAGTTGGCTGCTGGAACACACTCAAGGATGAAAGGTGGACTTGGACATCCCTGGGCCAACAGAGAAGTAATCAGAACTCTCAGATGGAGCCTCACTCTGCAGTGCCAGCCCTTATCTTGCTGTAATTAATAATGAAGATTAGCTTCCAGTTGTGTGTGCATAAAAAGAAGTGTTCTTCTTGAAATTCAGTTTCCATGAACAAAAGAATATATTATCCATGTCAGGAAGAGCATCAGAAGTTAAACCTTGAAAAAGAGAGAAGTTCAGAGACTGGAACCCAACACAATGGACTCTGCTGCCATGTAAAACAACAAAACCTCATCCCAATGTACTGGGAAAGATTTGTTAGACAAAAGACTTTATCAACCCAATTAAAGGAAGGAAATGAACATTTCCTGTGATGTGACTGGAATAGAAGGAATACGATTACAGAAGGAAGTCACTTCAGGATAGGTGGAAGGAAGAATGACCATTGCTAAAGGGCATAAAAATCTACCAAATCCCAAAATCACCACCCTGGGCAGGGGAGGTTTCTGTGTGAGCTCCAGGGATGGTGGGATGGCGATGGCTCCAGGGGCATCCACAGATTTCTCTTGTCTCTTCTGCTGTGGTTAGATTTTGTGCTTAGAGACCTTCCAAAGAATAGAATCAGAATCATTTGGGTTGGGAGGGACCTTAAATTCCATCCAGTGCCAGCCCTGCCATGTGCAGGGACACCTCCCACTATCCCAGGGCCCGTCCAGCCTGGCCTTGGACACTTCCAGGGATCCAGGGGCAGCCACAGCTTCTCTGGGCACCCTGTGCCAGGGCCTCCCCACCCTCACAGCCAGGAATTCCTTCCCCATATCCCATCTAAATCTACTCACTTTCAGCTTAAAGCCATTCCCTGTGTCCTGTCCCTCCATCCCTTGTCCCAGTCCCTCTCCAGCTCTCCTTGAGTCCCTTCAGGCCCTGGGAGGGGCTCTAAGCTCTTCCTGGAGCCTCCTCTCCACCATCAGGAGTTTTTGGTATTTCGTCCCTGTTTATGCATTTCCTTTATCAGTTCCCCATGACCCAGAGGGAACAGTGAACTGCCCTCACCTTTTGAGTGTGACACAAAAATGTGGCCCAGAGCTCAGGTGAGAGAAGCCAAGAGAAAAGGAGATGGAGGAAACCATGGCAGAGGTCAGACATCAGGAAATACAGCCCATAAAAAACATAAATTCTCAAAAAAACCCTCAAACCAAAAAGCCAGGCTAACAAATATCAGTGACCTGGTTGGGGACATCCACCTTGTCCTGCCTCAGGCAGCACTAATTCCTTCAGTAATTTCTCCCCATTTATGGCTCCCACTCCTACATCCAATAATATGCTGCTAGCTCATGAGCTAACTTCAACAGCAACCACTGACTTCTGGGAATTTTTCCTGTTTTTATTATTCACTTCCACTAAGCCCATAGGTGGTTAATTGGTTTGTGGATGCAGAGATTGCTCCACCAAACAGAGCAAAAATTAATGGCTTGATTCTGTAGTTTTCCAAAAGGTCCTTTTTTCCCTACAAAGAACCTCCCTGACTCCAGGAGGCTGTGAACATACATCAAATCCTGACTTCCAATGGCAATTGTAAATGAAGGAGGGACAAAGGGATTCAATTTATAAATGTTAACAGGAGCCACTGTGCCAAACAACTCATTTTTTCCCCTCTTTCTCAAGTACAGTCGCTTTTTATTCCACCATTCTCCCTCCTAATTAGTCAAGTGCCCTGATTTGCTCATGTTTAAAAATATTCTGTGCCCCATTTTCTTTCACTCAGCTTCTCCCATTGTTGGGAAGTATTTGCAGGAGCTCAAGGAGCTGAGGAAAAGCTGGATGCAGGATGCTGCAGCACACCTCTCCCATCAGGTAACACACACACACCACACTGCCTCTGCAAAAACATTGCTCTGCAGAAATAATCTAGAGACAGAGATTAAAAAAGTAGAAATATTTTTACACTCTGTGCCATTTTGTACATTATTTAGTCAGCTCCAGTATCCAGGGACTCAGATTTACACTGTAAGTGTTTATGCAAAATATTTACGACAGGAAAATGAGAAACAATGCAAGCTAGGAATGTCTTCTCTGTATTTTTCCTTAAGCAAACATCAAAAAAAGAAGAAAAAAGAATGAACAAATGACTCCCTTAATGGCAGAATAATTATTTAAACAAGAATACACAGCTAGAACTTAAAATAATTTTGGTTTAGCTGATAATTTGATAAAAGAGAGGGAATTTGGAGTGAGGTTCTAAGAGGCACTATTATGATGTCATTTCAGTTAATTTAGATGGAAGGATAATGAATGCTTTATTACAGCTGATCAGCCTTCCTGCACATCATCATGCTTCCCATGCTTGAGCTCCTGCTTCTCCGGGAGACAAATTTAGTGTGAGAGACAGACTACTCTTACCTTGTCAGGCTGTGCAGGAACAACAGACGCAGGCCTTGGAACCCCACTGCAAACCCCCGATGCTCAGCAGGGCACGAGCAGCCCAGCAAAGCCTCCTCTGAACAGCACCTCCAACACCGCCACGCGCCTCCGCAACGCCTCAGGCTTGCACACACTTCGGTTTTAAACAGCTTTTTTCTTACTTATTAATGAAAAAAAGAAGATTTCCCTGATGTCCAAGCTGACCTTCCCCTGGCCCAGCCTGAGGCCGTTCCCTCTCCTCCTGTCCCTGTTCCCTGGGAGCAGATCCCAAATCCCCCCTGGCTGCCCCCTCCTGTCAGGGACTTGTGCAGAGCCAGAAGGGCCCCCCTGAGCCTCCTTTGCTCCAGGCGGAGCCCCTTTCCCAGCTCCCTCCGCTGCTCCTGCTGCTCCAGCCCCTTCCCAGCCCCGTTCCCTTTCCTGGACACGCTCCAGCCCCTCAGTGTTTTCCCTGTCCTGAGGAGCCCCACACTGCCCCCACAATTTGAGGTGCCTCCCCACTCTCTCACCGTAACAGAAAGTCAAAATCATTTAAATGAGTGAGCCTGAAGGTATCCTTATATCTTCCCCATTTTTCTCCCTTCCCAAGCTTTCTCTCTCTTTTCTTTCCTGATGATATTAATACTGTTCACTTGCTTTCACACCTCCAGACCTGACAAGTGCCCACCACAAATGAAGGTTTCCAGAATGAATTTCATTTAACACTCCTTCATATTTACACATCTCTGGCGAGGCCACCTCTTTCTCTCTTAAAAAACATTTAAAAAGTGCTTAAAAGATTCCTCACAATATCCTCCAATTCAGCAGGCTAAAGAGCAGTCAGAACTTTAAAAAAAAAGAAGAAAAAGAGAAAAAAAAGAAACGAAATCCTTGATCATTTGCTGCCTTTTGAATTACAATTCCTGGGTTGAGGATGATAATAGCACGGAGTAATCCCAAAGACGACTTGCTACTAAATATCCACATTAGCATAATCTCCTCATAATGTCTACTCCACAGCAGCACAGGTGCACCATGTCACTTTATTAACCTATTTTCTAACAAATATTTCAAAAACTGCTTCAGCACGTTATCTCCAATCACTGATAGCTCGTCCCTCATTGCTATTCCGTGCTGGGCGTCCTCCGAAACAAAGGGGACAGATGAATGAAAAATAACTGCAAGTTACAAAATGCTCAAGGACACAACTTGTGGGCTGACTACCAACAACAGGCACGATGGATTATTTTCCCAAAAAGCAGCCTGAGGATGGAAGGTGCCTCTGGAGCAGATTGCTCAGGGCTGTGTCCAGATTTTAGTCTCTCCAAGGACGGGATTGCTTGGATAACCTGTGGCACGATCTCACTGCCCTCACTCTGTTCCTCCTTTCCTGACTGAGGTCTCAGCTGTGATTTTTGGATGACTTTGAGTGCAGAAAAGAAGCTTTAAACTTCCGTCCTCTTTTTCAAAAGCACCAGTAAACTTAGTCACCTGGAATTTTATCTAAGGTATAACTCCAGCCACGGATAGAACCTTATGCACTTAATTTTAGCACCTAGAGAATTTTATGGCAGAGTAATAAAAGCTTGGAAATAGTGTTTTCTAATGGAAATGCTAGTAGACAATTTAATTTAGGAGTTTTTAGCTAAGGCTACAGTGCTGGGAAAGGTAGCATCTATTGCAAGTGGACAGCATTACTATTCCTCTACTCAGAAGTTAATATTCTAAAGGAAGCAGACTCACTGAATTCCAAGAGATTTTCTATTGTGGTAGCTGGCAAAAACTCACAATAGATCTTGTAATTTAAAACAAATGTAATTTGTTGTAGTGCTGCTGGAAGGAATCTCTGCCATCAGGTGAGTTATTAAACAAGCATTTCATTGCAGTGCAGTGCTCAATAAAATGCAGGAAGGCTTTGCTAAGAGCAGATATCATCATCTCCTCTGGAAAAATCAGAGAATCCCAGAATAGTTTGGGTTGGAAGGGGCATGAAAGCTCATCCAGTGCCACCCCAGCCATGGGCAGGGACACCTCCCACTATCCCAGGGTGCTCCAGGCCCCGTCCAGCCTGGCCTTGGACACTTCCAGGGATCCAGGGGCAGCCACAGCTGCTCTGGGCACCCTGTGCCAGGGCCTTCCCACCCAACTTGTCCCCTTAGTTCTTGTTTTGACTTGATTTCACATGGGAATCCAGCCAGGTTTTGCAGTGGTAAAAATCAGTAAAATAGAAGATGTTTTTTTTCCTATTGCGCTGCTTTTCACACAAATATTCAGGCTGGAAAGAGAAATAATTACAAGAGAAGTAATGCATGGAAAAGATGGGAAAGGACATCACAGGCAAATTTTCCTGCAAAGTTCTGACTGAATTTGGTAAATGTTTTCAAATACTTGCAGTGCCTCATGGTCTGCAGCACGGGAACCTCCCTTGGTTTGTGCTGACAGCACTGTCCCTGCACCTTCCCCATTTCCATGGATACTGGAGGTGATTAAGGCTACTTTAGCTACTTATGGATCAATCAATAGAATCGATTCCCTACATTTCAAATTATTTGGCATCCTCATCAATCTTGCAATCAAGTGGGAAGACAATTGCACCTGGCTAAACAAATGTCATAACATTGCTTGAAAAAGAAGCTCAATTTTTCCTGAGGGTCTTTAATTTATCAAATTCCACCTCAGAATACCAATGAGGGAAAAGAAAGCAATTTGAGATGAAGAAACCAAAGGCTGGTTTGTCACCTCTTCAGTGCTGGGGTCACCAATCAGGTGTACTTTGCTGGAGGGGTCTCTTCTCTCTGTCCTGCCCCCAAAATGAGAAGTTCATTCTGGTGCCTGATGGAGGAAAGTTTCCAAGGGAGCCAAATTTGGCTTCTATCCCTACAACTTACCACGACTTTTATTTTCTAATACAGACAATCACAAGCACACAGACACGGCCCAGAAGAGCTGAACTTTCACAAAATTGGGATCCATCTCCCCAGCAGACACAGACAAGCAGGGACTCCCTGGGAAGAGGTTAAAATGTGATTTCTTGGGAGAGATGAGCAGGATAAAGCACAGCAGCTGCTCTGTCTGGCTGTTCCACGGATGCTGATGTGGCTGACAGCTTTGTGAAGGGAACACTAATGCTGGGAAAGTAAAAAAAAATCTTACTGGAGCTTTAGGTAAGCCTGTGTTTGATCCAAAGGGTGGCTCTCAGATATTAAAGTGACACAAAACGTTTTAGGGAGGCACTGGGGTATGTGAAGGAGGGAGCCAAGCGAGACGGGAACGTCGCTCGCCTCCTGTGCCGACTCCTGCCCGCCTCACCCAGCTATTAACCTTTGGACAAGATCACTGCTTTGCTACTCTTCCCTTTTCTCCTTCAGCCTCCTGCCTGATGCTGTTTGTAGCAGCGAGACAGGAGTGGAATAAGTGCTCCATTATGATGCTTCAAGACCTGCCAGCAGGAGGAATCCTCCCAGCACGGGAGCCCCAGAAGGGAGCCCGGCCTCTCCGCGGTTCTCAGCAGGATTTCTGGCTCAGGTGGAAAGGGTTAAATCATCCCACACACAAAACATTGCACACTGAAACTGTCACAGATGATACGGCACAAAAGTCAGGCTTGCAGGGCAGAAAATACCAGTGTAACATTAATAATGTAGTTGTTTTCTGCTCTAGGACTGCAGGGCAGCACAGGGACATTCCCAACACCGCACAGATCCATCTGCAGCCTTTCAGCAGGGATTGACAGCGTCACTCCAAGGTGTCGGGGGGCTGCAGTGCAGCCTCTGGATGGGCTCAAGGCCAGGGAGGACTCAGTGCTGGCTCCTTCCTAGGGTTTTACAGCTGGGGATTAGTTTCTGCCTGGTGAAATCAAAGCCTGAGAAGCGAACGCAGCCGGGGTCACAAAAGCACGGCCAAGTGTGTCAATGGGACAAAGGTTTGCATAAAAACTGGTTTGTATTAAACAACTCACGAAATGTAATTAGGGATGTAAATCCTTCCCTGGGAGGGTGGGGAGGCCCTGGCACAGGGTGCCCACAGAAGCTGTGGCTGCCCCTGGATCCCTGGAAGTGTCCAAGGCCAGGTTGGATGGGACTTGGAGCAACTTGGGATAGTGGGAGGTGTCCCTGCCACTGGCAGGGGTGGCACTGGATGATCTTTAAAAAGTCCCTCCCAAGCCACACCATTCTATGATTCTATGAAACCAGGTCCTCCGCAATTTCTTTTATGCAATACTTTAATTTCACTCCCTCTGTTAATCCCAAGAAAGCTCTTTAAGCTACTAAATGATGCTACATGGATAAGCGATTTTGAAAACGACAGGAAATTATCTGGCTTTGGAAACACAAACAGGAGTTCAGAGCAGCACAAGACTAAGGTTTGATTTCTGACAGCTGAGTTTGAGACAGTGCCGTAACCTCCAGGCGTGGCTGCCCTATGGTGATTCCTCACCTTCCCAAGGCAGAGCCACATATAAGTTTGCTTTAATGTGGGCACTGCAGTAAGTGCATCTCAAAAGCTATGGAAGACCTGTTTGCTTGGAATCTGGGAATTCCCCTTATTTGGAAAGTTCCTGACTCCAGCACGCTGGAGCACCATCAATCCCGCAGCGCAGACAGGGTGACGCAGTGCCAGGGAAGTTCATTGCCACATGGGAATGTATTCCTGAGCCTCACAAGGACAAGAGAACCAGCCAGTGCCTTCACAAAAATCACTGCCCCTGGCCTGACTCTCCTGCACTGGGTCAAAGAAGAGTTGGGCAAAAGGCCCAAATAACATTTATGCACCATTTATGCTCCTTTTATGTTCTCCCCTGGCCTGAATTACACACTGTGGCTCTCTCTAGATGGATAATTTATAATGCCAATGGCACTGAAAGCCAGCAGCTTCTCTTGGAGTAGACTGCAATTATTTGATAGGCTCATATAAGGGAAAAAAAAAAAAGTAGGGAAAAATCCAGATGAGCCCAGATAGGAGCTTTTCTCACCCAGAGAAAACAACCAAGCCAAATGTCCACGTTGATTTGTGTATTGAGTAACACCTAAAGCCACCCTCATCTTACAGGGTTATGTTACAGACTCCCAGAATGGTTTGGGATGGAAGGAAAGTCCAGCCAGTTCCGCCCCCTTCCATTGGCAGCGACACCCTCCACAGGTTGCTCCAACCCCAATTCCAGGATGTTTTGTGTCAGAGACTCTCACCAAACCAACACACAACTCCTTCACCCTCGCCTGTGCGGAGGTTTGAGCAGCAACACCCAGGTGGGCTGGGCAGCCCTGAACATTGCGGATGTCAGGGATGTGGGAATAACAAAGCTGGGAGAGAGCTGAGTGGGATGCAGGAAGAACGCTGGGATGCGGAAGGGTGCTGGCATCCCAATGACTCATGAAGGGCAGGGAAAAATCTGCTTTTCCAATGGATATTGATGCTTGTGCAGATCAGACCTGCCAGAATTTTCAGCTCCATCTGCAGCAGATATTATGGAAAGCCTGGCAACAGCCAGGAGTGATAGAGGCCAGCACTGATCAATGGGATCAAAGGTTTATGTAAGGTAAAAAGCACAGCTTTCTGGATTTTTCCAGAGAAATTAAAATCAGAATGGCACACACAAGTCTGTCCATATTTTACGTAATTCCATCTTTAACATCAGCAATATCCAAACATCGATCCCTGAAAACTGATCCCAAAGGATGCTAAAAGTGGCAGCACACAAACCCAGGATATAATTTATAGTGGCTACAATCCAAAGCTTTAGTGTTACATGAGCCACACAAAACCCTTCAAAAAACATTTGCTTTTGATCACACCCAGAGGCCAAAGAGATTTGAGAACCACTGCTGAAGAATTAGGGATTGATAAATTAGGGAATCAGCTTTTTCTTCCAGGTTTTCAGTTCAAAATAGTACTGTAAAAGAAAATATACAACAAGTGTTTCATACATTAGAGTAAAACATTTTGGTCATTTTTTTTAAATAAAAAAACCATTTTTTATTTTTTTCCCTAAAAGTGTCATCTGAGATAAAGATTTTTTTCTCCATATTTTAAGAACTTTTTCCTTTCTCTCTGTATTTTTTTTTTTTGAAATAATTGCCTCTCCCCCTTGCTGTTTAGGCTGAGTAATTTAACTTTTACTGGGAAAACAGTAAAAAGGATTTTTATTATTATTATTTTTTAATCTGTATCTACCTTAATATTAATTTTGCTATATTGAAATTCTCATTTTATTTTTACTTTAAAGTTTGATGCCTCTTCCACCCCACATACAGCATTTAAAGTGCAAATGAGCCTCAAAAACCGTGATTTAGTCCAATGAATAGGAGAGCATTAGATGATGCTCCTATAACAGGGAAAATGTTCATTTAGGTTACATTCACTCAAATTTGTAATTCATGACAAAATATAGAATATTTTAATATAGAACATTTTTATTTCCAAGGCATCATTAAATGTTTAAGAGCCAAATGTCACAGAAAAGGGAGAAACAGAGACCTGTGCAGAGACCTCCTGTAACTGAACTCTTCAAGTGGTGACATTTCCATCAGAAATTACCTAATTTGCTTTAGGAAAATTCCCAACTGGGGCCACAAACACTGTTCAGAGCCTCTCACCTCTCACGCAATGAGCAAACAGAACTAATCTGCTTTTCATCAACAATCCAAGCTACAAGCCCTCGTTACACAGCCTCATTAAAAATATTTCCATTAAAAATACAACGTTCCAGCCCAGCTACAGATAAGTGTGATTTTCTCTGTGCCACCCTAGGATAATTCACTTGGAGAGAAACACAAAGACAGAATTCAAAACAACTCCTGGTCCAAATTAACCCTACATGTGTTATTTCTGCAAGACACCGCCTTAATTGCAATTACGCATTCAGGGACCAATATGACACCTTGTTCTTAATTTGTACATCATAAAACAAATGGGTTTTAAATTAGCCAAAAAAGTAAATATTAGTCTGTGACAAATCATAATTATGGGGTGATCACAGCTGTTTAAATTAACTCCTGCTAGGGAATTTCAGGTTATGGCAAACACAGATTTTTTTGGGAAGCTGCTTTGTACAGCGGAGTAAGTTGGGGTGTTGGTTGTTTTCAAAATTATTGAAAAACACATTTACAGGGACAGGTCTGGGAATCATAACAACATTTTAGCATCTTGCTGAATTAATGACAACAACAGCAGGGACAGCACAATGAGATGTGGCACTTGGGGACAGGGGTCGGGGTGGCCTTGGCAGTGCAGGGCTGACGTTGGACTTGATGACCTTAGAGGGCTTTTCCAACCTAAAGGATTCCGTGATTCTCTGAATAATTTCTGACTTACTCCATCTGCTACAGCCCTGCGTGGAGCCAGGGAAACACAGCAAAAACGAATATAAAATCCTGGAATGATGCAGGTTGGAAAAGCCCTCAAGACCATCGAGGCCAACCACGGCCCAGCACGGCCAAGGCCACCCCTGAGCCATGACCCCAAGTGCCACATCCACAGGTTCTTGGAGCACTTCCAGGGATGGGGACTCCACCACTGCCGTGGGCAGCCTTTCACAGGATTGACAAAACCTTTCCAAGAAGAAATTTTTCCCAATATCCAACCTAACCCTCCCCTGGCACAGCCTGAGGCCGTTCCCTCTTCTCCTGTCCCTGTTCCCTGGGAGCAGATCCCAAATCCCCCCTGGCTGCCCCCTCCTGTCAGGGGCTTGTGCAGAGCCAGAAGGGCCCCCCTGAGCCTCCTTTGCTCCAGGCTGAGCCCCTTTCCCAGCTCCCTCAGCTGCTCCTGCTGCTCCAGCCCCTTCCCAGCTCCATTGCCTTCCCTGGACACGCTCCAGCCCCTCCATGTCCCCCCAGCAGAGGGTGTGGGATGTCCCAACAGGTGAAGGCAGAGGTCTGGCCGAGCTGGAGCTTACAGGGTGTTGAATGTCTCTGAGACAGGAAACATCTTGTACTGACCCCATTCTGTACCTCAGCAGATGCTACTGAGAAGCCAACGACCTTCCACGTTAAAAAGCTCTGCCCTGTGCCATGCAAGTCCAATTTTGGATTTTCCTATTCAATAAGGGCAACGTGCCCTCAGGTGAAACCTGTAAATAACAAATCCAAGCACAACTGGTGTTAATCCTTGAACAGGAAAACCCTGGTATGATGATGTACAAATAAAACACAGGGTGTGAGTGTTTTATCTTCTGTTTGATTTGAGAGAATAAATAAAATTTCGTTCATTCAGCTGGAACTGCAAAGGTAATTTTCACTGCTGCCTCTGACAACAACTGAAACTTCATTTTCTCATTCTTTAAGAAGTCTCAGCACCCAAAAGATTGGGATCGATCGGGGTGAGAAGCACAGCTGTGCTTCCCTTCCTCCTCTCCAGCTGAATCCAATATTTTCTCCCGCTATGTGCAGAGCAGTCAATAGCCACGTCAGTGCCCACGGACCCAGCCAGGGTTATTGCACTTGGCAGTACGAGGGCAGGACAAACTCGTGTGAAACTCCTCATCCAAGGGGAATGTCCCCAAAAACCTGCTGGGCCTGGGCTGAGAAGTCTGTGGGTGCTGGCAGGCACGTGCAAAGACTCTCCTGATCATAAAATCATGGAATCCCAGAACGATCTAGGTTGGAAGGAATCTTAAACCTCATCCCATCCCACCCCTGCCATGGGCAGGGACACCTCCCACTATCCCAGGGTGCTCCAAGCCCCGTCCAGCCTGGCCTGGGACACTTCCAGGGATCCAGGGGCAGCCACAGCTGCTCTGGGCACCCTGTGCCAGGGCCTCACCACCCTCACATTCAGGAATTCCTTCCCCATATCCCATCTGAATCTACCCACTTTCAGCTCAAAGCCACTCCCCCTGTCCTGTCCCTCCATCCCTTGCCCAAAGTCCCTCTCCAGCTCTCTTGGAGCTTCCTGTGGGTACTGGAAAGGGGCTCTGAGGTCTCCCTGGAGCCTTCCCCTCTCTGAACTGAAAAACGGTCCTTCCTGATCCCCAGCTTTCTGCTGGGGGTTATCACTGGAAAAAAAAGCACCTTGTGTAAACATCCCCCACTGGATTCAGGGGAAAAGAGCCCGGATGGGTTTGGATGACTTCATCCAACCAAGCTAACCCAGCTGAGTTTGAACAGCTGATCTGGTGAACCCCTTTGCTGTGAGCTCCAGCAGCTCATTCTGAACCTTCCCAAAGCCTTGTCCAGCTTTAGAACATAAAACCTTTGGAGTGTGAGTTAGAGATCCAAGGCTAATAAAAGCCAGGCTCAACAAAACCTTCCGTAGGACTAGTGTTGCTCCTAATTGGGATGGATGCACTTTGCCACGCGAGAGCTGGATAAGGATTGAGTTATTAGAACATAGGCTTATTTCACTTTTTTTCCATAAAAAGATGGATCAGGAACGTGTAGTGCATTATCAAATTATCCCAAGAATTGGAGTGTTTTGCATGTACAGCTTCAGTGCTAATAACACTGTGCCAAATTAGCAGGAATGAATAGATGCTGAGTAAATAATCCCATTTTGTTGTTAGTTCCTAATGGATTTGTTGATAGGAAACAACTTCTCTATCTGTTTACATCAGGATAATTTGATAACCCATTTGTATTGGTTAAGCTGCATATTTTGTAAACACTGAAGCTGAGCAATTTGTAACAGGAGCAGGATGTAGGGAACCACTCTCCTAAAGTGTTTTTTAAATTGCCTTGCTTGCAGCTACAGAGTTCGCCATAAAGAATGATTTCTCATTGTGAAATTCCCCAGCCTCAGGAGTGGTCCTGCAGCTGAGGAAGGGACAGGCTGATGATTTAAGACCATTTAATGCCCTGCTTGTTGTGGAACAGAGTGTTGGAGACCTTCCTGGTCGAGCAGAACGTATCACTGCAGTTCCTTAATGCCCGAAACTGGGAAACTGATTTATCACCTATTAGGTCTTATTAGATCCCATTCAGTAGGAAAAATGAACTGCTGGAGCTGGATGGCAGAAAATTAATTTGAAATAAATGTTATATAGTCAAGCTTCTTCAGCTCTTCTCTTCACGTCTCTGTGGCTGGGAGCTGGTTTTCCAGGTTGGACATGGCTCCTTGCAGAGAGGCACGTTGTGGGTGCAGGAACACAGGGATGGTGGAAAACTTCCTGATCAAGGCAGCTGGAGCTCTGGTGGGACACCTCACACATTTATAATTTAGATTTTTAAAAAAATATATACAGTGTCCTCCTTGCACATCTCCTGTGGGGCATGGAGGGGCAGGGGCAGGGCAGCTCTCCAGCTGTGCCAGGGTATGGGATCCACTGGGAAGGGAGCTCCAGAGAAGGGGTTTGTATCTTCCAAAGACACTTCCTTCCCAGGAGAAGCCGTGGGGAGCCACTGCAGACCTTTTCCCACAGTTTCAGGTTTTAATCTATTGTTTAAAACTGGAAGAACGGCTTCCCACTGCCAGAGGGCAGGGATAGATGGGATATTGGGAAGGAATTGTTCCCTGTGAGGTGGGGAGGCCCTGGCACAGGGTGCCCAGAGCAGCTGAGGCTGCCCCTGGATCCCTGGAAGTGTCCAAGGCCAGGCTGGACAGGGCTTGGAGCACCCTGGGATAGTGGGAGGTGTGACAGTGGATAGATGGAATGGGATGAGTTCCCTTCCAACGCAAACCATTCCAAAATTCTGTGACAATACCTCAAAGTTCAGCTCCCCAGAAGTACGCAACCCTACGGGTTCTTCGGGGTGAATGTTTGCCCACACCTTTGTTGACCTTGAAAAACTTAGTATTACACTGACCTTTCTTAGTTCTGCATAAAATTTGGAATAATTTTTCAATTTTTGCCCCCAAGATGTGAACTGTGCTAACTGAGCTAGAAATAGGGGTTAATATTCCTGGGGAAAATGCATGAATTATCAAAATGGAGCTGAACATTTCATGTGAAAATAATCTATGAGCTCAGTTCTATTCTTCACTGCTGGTTGTTCACGGCATGGGCACAGGCAAATTACTTTAATTCCTCCATGAATCAACTGGAACATCTGTGAGGTCAACATAATGCAGATGATCTTCCCCAGATGCTCTGAAATTCTTACAAAAATAATTCAAATTAATATTATTGTTGTTACATAAGACTGTCACTCTAAATCTTCCTTTACAGCAAATAAAGCATCTTTGACATTGGCCCTTTAGCAAAGAAGACCTGAACAAGTTGGCAAAGTTAAATTTACCCACAATGACCAATTGTTTGAGCAACAAATCCAATGCATGATTTTTCAGATTAAAATGCAAGAAAAACATTATATAGATATTCTTGCACGTAAGTTCATATTGGGCCCATTTGCCATTGATATTTCTGCTGTAATTACCTCAGAAAATATTTTAAGTTAACTGAATTCAAGCCAGAAGTACCTTTAAATTGTATTTAAGCCAAGAGTTCCTTTAAATCAAATACTCAGTTAAGTAAGTGGACTGTGAATGGAAGATCAAATTTATATGTAACTTCTAACATCACATAAGAAATAAAAAAATCTTTTAGGAGGATAAAGGAGGTACCATAATAAAACAATATTGAAAAAAGGTCATTAGCACTTTATAGATTAGTATCTCTAGGAAATGAAAAACCACATACTGTATTCCTGACAAAGACATCACTGATTTTCTTGAACTTTATATTCCATGATATTTAGATAAACAACACGTTTGAGTTTACACCAAGCTCACTCCCACCTCTCTGCCACAGCCTGGGAATCAGTTCAAAGAGTGAAGGAAAATACAACTGAAATGTAAATTAAAAGAATCAAAATTGCAGCCTTACTATCCTGGAATCGTGGAATCATGATTGGTATGGTTGGAAAAATCCTCTGGGACCATCAAGTCCAACCACGAACCAGCAGCACCACCAAGGCCACCACTGCCCCTGTCCCCAAGTGCCACATCCACAGGGCTTTTAAACCCCTCCAGGGATGGGGACTCCACCCCTGCCCTGGGCAGCTGTGCCAGGGCTGGACAACCCTTTCCGTGCAAAAGTTTTCCCAAATATCCAATCTAACCTGTGGCACAGCCTGAGGCTGTTTCCCCTCGTCCTGTCCCTGTTCCCTGGGAGCAGAGCCCGACCCCAACCTGGCTGCCCCGTCCTGTCAGGGAGTTAGAAGGACCAAGAAGGTCTTCCCTGAGCCTCAATAATTCTGGGAAATACCATCCTGGTGTTTATTTTCCCCTTCCTTCTGGAGACCCCCCAGGGCAGCAGCAGCCCCTGCAATGACACAACCCCTGCTCTGCTTCATGGCCCCATTCCCCACTGCTCTCGTGTGCTCCGAGGAGGGAAGTGAGCACAGCCCTGAGAACAAAACCCCTCTGATCTCCTGAGTGAGCCTCCAATCCGGCTGCAAATCCTTTCTCCAACATCTGCCACGGCACATCCTCTCGCAGCAGCCCGTGGGCCCAAAGGCAACATCTGCCTGTACAATTTATGCCCTTTTTTTTTGGAAGCCTGTGTCTATCAGCGCCTTCAGCACATCCCAAAATGAGCTGCATCCCATTCCAAATGTCGGCTGCTTTCTTGATGTCGCTGTGACTTTACTGCTGCCATCCCTCCTGCCACCTGGAATATAAATTCTCCGTGTTTGTGCCTTGAGACACCTGAATTCTGACATTAAATCTGTCCTTTTCTTATCTTTGCTATAATTCAGCCTCCAAAATGGACTGAGGGACTCAAAAAAAAAAAGAAAAAAAAAGGGGTTAAAATTTAAAACCTTCACAAATCACATCCTCCTTAACCCGTTGGATTTGCATGGCAGAATATGCTTCCCTGAGTAGTTTTCCTGCATTTCTATTGGATTCCTTGCCAATCTTCAAGCAAAGTTCCTGAATACTGGCTCAGATATGTATAAATCCTGGCAGGGATGAGCAGGTTTTACTGGTTGTTGCTCCTTTTTTCTTTTTAAACTTCTTCAGTGGAACTTTGTGCTACTTTTTAAATCTCTTTCACATCAATACAGCCCACCAAAATTTCATTACAAAGAAAAAGAGAATTTACACTGAATTACTGATAAAAGAGGAAAGATCAGCCAAAATATGAAATTATTCACTTGCACCATCTTAGTTCTGTGTTTGTGAAAAATAGTTTAAAATGAGATAAACATCCAGTGCAAAAATGAAAAAGTTTAAAAAAAAATGAAACTGGAATTAATACAGGTCAATCAATTAAATCAGGAGCTGTGGTTTTATCCTGCTGGATGTGACAGGGGTTTACTCTGATCCATCAGGTGTACACGAGGGTCAGTGCCAAAGAAACAGATTCCAGGGAGTGGTAGGAAGGAATTCCTGGCTGTGAGGGTGGGGAGGCCCTGGCACAGGGTGCCCACAGAAGCTGTGGCTGCCCCTGGAGCCCTGGAAGTGTCCAAGGCCAGGCTGGACGGGGCTTGGAGCACCCTGGGATAGTGGGAGGTGTCCCTGCCATGGCAGGGAGTGGGATGCGATGGGATTTAAGGTCCCTTCCAACCCAAGCCATTCCATGATTCTTTGAGTGCCATGGCAGGGCAGGCAGCAGACTTCTCCTATCCCAATCCATCCCAATCCATCCCATCCCATCCCATGCTTTGCTGGGCTGTCTTTCACAGAGCAAAGAAAAAACACTTTTTTTTTTCCCCTCCAACCATGTGGAGTCAGACATTGTGCACAAATTACATCTGCTCTTTTCAAAACCTGGGCTTTCATTTCCTCTTTCCTTTTAATCTCTGCACTGCCTCGGCTCAGATATAAACAACCAAAATGCAGACTCCAGGTATTTCTGCCCTGGATTGATGGGAATGAGCTGCACTTTGTGTCCCTCCCCATCCCTTCTCCCCGTGCTCTGCTCCAGGGCAGCCTCAGCATCTCCCCCATCCAGACACTCCCAGAGCCATTTGTGATTCAGGGGAAGAAGGGAATGTTGAAGGGGAACTGTTTTGTAAGCTCACAATGGACAAAGCAATTCCTTAGTGCAGGCAAGGAGAGCTCAAGGACACAACGTACACCTGGAACCCCAGAGCCAGTGCTGGAAAGTGAATTGCAAAATATACTAGCAAAAAAAAAAAAAAAAAGCATTTTCATTTAAAAAAAGATCATTTTTATGAATTTGTATATATCCTGTTCTTTGCAGATCGGGAGACTTACATGGTGGGCTAACAGCACCACGTAAATTTAGGTTTGAAACTGAAGTCTGTGTAACCAACAAATACAGATTAATCTAAGAAAAATTGAGCAGGAAGGGGAGAAAAGGGGGGCTCAAGATACAATTCTTGATGTTTATTTTTTTCTATGTTATAAAAGTTAATAAAAGATGAGGGTCAGTGTTGGATGGGGCTGGGAGCAACCTGGTCTGGTGGAAGGTGTTCCTGCCATGGCAGGGGGTTGGAATGAGAGGAGTTGAAGGTCCTTCCAACCCAAACCGTTCTGGGATTCTGTGATTGTATCATGAGCACTTTGCTCGTGCACTCAACAGCCAAAATGAAGCACCCTAAGAGTAAATAAATACATACATAAATCAAACCAGAAGCAATTAATCAATATCGAGAGGGAAAAGAAACACCAAAAAAACCTCCCCAAGCTAAGAAAAAAACCCCACACAACAAAAAGGCAAATTTTTCACAGTGAAATTTGAAGGAGAATTTGTGCAGGGAGGTTTAGATCCATGCAATGATCAAATCAATGACATTTAAATGACTTTTACAGTGTTTCAGTGGACAAACATCACAGAGACCAGCACTAGAAAGCCCCTTTTTCTGCTGTTGGTGCATCTTTAGTGCATCCTTCACACCGAATTTTTGTACCAAACTTAGTGATACAAAACTAGAGAGTCACACAAGATAAAACCTTTACATGGTGATTTTCTCTCTAAGCATAAAGAAACCAAACCACGTAAATCTCCCTTTTTTTTTTTACTTTAGAAAAGACTTTTTCAGGATTGTTCCTTTGCAGCCTAAAGCTCCTGACAAAACCTGCAGCATTCCCAAATCCAGCACTGGCTCTGTAAGATGCATTGCAGTACTTACATCCCAAACAGGCTTATTCACTGCATGGAGAGAATTCATTTATTATTAAAGAGCACTGGGAAGGAGGCAAAAAAAACCCCAAAACCCAAACCCGAAAGCGAACTGGTTCAGTATCACTGCAATTTCATTTATTAACACAGCTGGAAATGAGTTCGTGGGGAGTCTTTTGAGAACATGGATAGGACAAGACAGGATGAGAGGAAATGGCCTCAAGTTGCACCAGCGAAGGTTTAGGTTGGGTATTGGGAAATATTTCTTCCCCAAAAGGGTTGCCCAACCCTGGCACAGCTGCCCAGGGCAGGGGTGGAATCCCTATCCCTGGAGGGATTTAAAAGCCCCGTGGATGTGGCACCTGGGGACATGGGACAGGGGTGGCCTTGGCTGTGCTGGGAATGGTTGGACTCAATCTGAGAGGGCTTTTCCAACCTAAATAGGAATTACAGTTCTATGATCCCATGGATTCATCCCTCGTGACCATGCACGAGTGCCTTATTTACAGCCACAGAAACATCTCCCACAACTGAGATGGAGAGAAGGGAACCTTTAGCTTTTCCTTAGAATCACAGAACCACAGAATCCTAGATTGGTTTGGGTGGGAAAGAACCTTAAATCCCACACAGTGCCACCCTGCCATGGGCAGGGACACCTCCCACTGTCCCAGGCTGCTCCAAGCCCCGTCCAACCTGGCCTTGGACACTTCCAGGGATCCAGGGGCAGCCACAGCTTCTCTGGGCACCCTGTGCCAGGGCCTCCCCACCCTCACAGCCAGGAATTCCTTCCCAATATCCCATCTATCCCAGCTCTCAGCTCAAGGCCATTCCCTGTTGTCCTGTCCTATTCCTTACAGTGAACCTCTCCTACTGCACAAGAACCTGGCACTGGCACCCACCAAGTTTTACCAGCATTTATTTGCTATCTAACACTCCTACCCACAAAACACAACTCAGCCCTCCCAAATTTTCAACTAAATCAGCTGAAAAACTTGGAAAAACTGCACGTGCCAGTAAAGCTTGCCTCATCTCAAGCTGCCTATCTCAGGTGAACTGTGCTGCGCCGTTACCTCATTCCACGTGCTCTGTGTGAGACGTCTCTCCCCGTGTGTCTGAACAGAGTTTTCCTAGATCTGGAGATTAATTTCCAACATCAGCGTATCTTGGAGCTCATCCCACACCCACGTGGCTGCCCAAAAGCCACTCCAGGGTGTCTTAATCCAAGCCCTTTGTATTTCTCAGCTCTAACAAACCTCTCACAGCCCCCACGTTCAATCAGGGCAAGTGCTGCATTTCATCCATCACGCTCGCACAGGGAGGATTTCCATGTCAGAACAAGGGAACAGCTTTCACAGAAACATGTAAGTAAAAGGGATTAGATATTTTACAGCAGAGAGAACAGCAAGCTCTGCTACAAAACCCCGTGTACGGGGGAAGTTTACCGATTTCAGTCCAATCCAGGTTAAGCACAAAATGGAGGAGTCGGTCACGTCAGGGGAACCGTGGACAAAAAACAATGCTGAATGCAACAGTGGTTTTGCACACTGGCTTCAGTGGAGTCATCGTTTCCCACTGACTTCCAGACCAAACAAATTAGCAATTCGTGCTACAGATGTCAGAAGTTATAAAGGAAATTAATGCAACAGTCAAACTGAAATGAGACTGAGGAAAATGCAGTTATTTTCCCCGTGGACTCCTAAGTCCACACATCCAGTTCTGCTTTGTGAAGATAATATCCACCAAGTGCTCAACAAAGCTTAAAAAATAAATATCGGAACCGATTTTTTTTCCCCCCGGAAATGCATGGGAGTTGGGTTGAGGTTTTGGGGCTTTTTAAACATCTAATATTGAAGGATTTGGTATAAATTTGTCATTGGCAATACCCCATTTTTCTTCTAAAGCGTTTTATTCCAGGAGTTTTGACTTATAAAAATAATGAGATTGAAATCCTGACTAACAGTGAAAAAAACTCCGTTCTAAGTTAGAAGTCCAACAAATACTGCATTGACAGGGCAAGGGAAAATGGCTCTAACTGAAAGGGACTTATATGGGATATTGGGAAGGAATTCCTGGCTGTGAGGGAGGGGAGGCCCTGGCACAGGGTGCCCAGAGCAGCTGTGGCTGCCCCTGGATCCCTGGAAGTGTCCAAGGCCAGGCTGGACGGGACTTGGAGCAGCCTGGGATAGTGGGAGCTGTCCCTGCCCATGGCAGGGGGTGGAATGTGATGGGTTTTAAGGGCCCTCCCGATCCAAACCTTTCCATGGTTCTGTGAAATACATAGCGCAGCACAGGATGGAAACCCAGTCTGGAATCTGCATATTCACACAAAACAATCAACAGTTTTAGTGTATTTTCAAATTTCTGATTAGCAGCTCTGATGTCAGAATTTAAAGCACGCTTTATATGCTGGATGAATAAATCTCATGTGCCAGCATAAATTTTTCATGATTTCTTTATAAATTCCTCATTTCTTGTTTTCAGTTGTCTTGGCAGAAACTAAAATATAGGAAGCTGTAAAAATGTCAATCTGCTTTAATTAAGCCAACTGCCTCCTTCCAGTAGTGTTTGACAAGCCCTGGGTGAGGCTATAGATCACCCAGGACACACATCAAGGAGTGCAAGGGCCTTTTAGAGATAAATCCCAAGAATTTAAAAACCCTGCATCACCCCTGACTGGTTGGTGACCATCTCACAACTCCCCTGGGGTTTTACATCTAATCCTTGTTTGGGATTCGTGTTCATTAAAACTGAGCTGTCAGCACCAAATGAGAGAGTGGGATTTGCACCTTCTGCAATCAAGAAACACGAGTTTACTACGATGGTGGGGGTTTTCTTTTGTTTGGTTTTTTTTTTGTTTGGAAAATGTTAGACTAGACCAGAAAATAGTCAATTAAAACAGGAAAATTGAAGAAATGGATTCCCAGTGGAGTAATGTGGACAGGTCTCGTGCCCCCAACATAAGAAGGACATGGAAATGCTGGAGTGAGTCCAAAGAAGCCATGAAGTTGGTCAGGGGTCTGGAGCACCCACCCTGTGGGGACAGACTGGGAGAACTGGGGCTGTTCAGCCTGGAGAAGAGAAGGTTGTGTGGAGACCTCACAGCACCTTCCAAGACCTGTAGGGGCTGCAGGGAAGCTGGAGAGGGACAATTCATCAGGAACTGGAGGGTCAGGACAAGGAGTAATGGGTACAAACTGCCAGAGGGCAGGGATAGATGGGATATTGGGAAGGAATTGTTCCCTGGGAGGGAGGGGAAGCCCTGGCACAGGGTGCCCAGAGCAGCTGTGGCTGCCCCTGGATCCCTGGGAGTGTCCAAGGCCAGGCTGGACGGGGCTTGGAGCACCCTGGGATAGTGGGAGGTGTCCCTGCCCATGGCAGGGGTGGCACTGGATGGGCTTTAAGGTCCCTTTCAAGCCAAACCAGTCAGGGATTCCATGATTCCATGCAGAATAAGAATCCTGAGACATCACAGTGGAGCTGAGAACCTGCTCTCCAAGGAGAACCAAACTCCCTTCCTTAGCATTTCCCTATGCTTTTCCCAGTGAAGACAGGACCAGATGATCCTCGAGATCCCCTTCCAACCTGGGATTCCATGATTCCATGACATTATTCAAGAGACAGTACAGAAGAGCCATGAGTGTGTTCCTCGAGGAGCAAGGCGTCGCTCCCTCCCTCAGCACTGGATCACAGTGAGGGGAAAAATGAGCTTTGGAGCTTTGGTCTGTCCAGGGAATGCCAAACCCAAAACACGTTTTTATCATTTCATCACTGCACCAAGGAACTCCAGCAGTGAATCTGGCAGAGAACAACAATGCAATGATCCCTCTCTCCATCAGTATTCACCTGGAAAAGTATACTTGCTGCTTGGCACTCCTGCCAGAGAAACGCTTGGACGAACTGGAAAAGATGAATTCTTTAAAAAACACCAATAAAATCCTTAGATGCTGTAAAAACCACTGAAAATTACAGGTTTATGTAGATCAGAAAAACTCTGGCTGAGAAATATTATTTTCTGGGATACAGGACAGAGGCAAGTGCTGCATGGAAATCTCTAAGTCTAAAAAGTGCTTGAGGCTGTACCAAAAGAAGAAGGCACATCCCAAAATGATACCAAATATCTGTAATAGCTATGATTCATATCTCAAAGATGGAAATATTTTTCCTGCAGAAAACTTTTCCTTGAGGAAACACGACTGAAGTGGTTGTGGAAGGAGCACGTTGTCAAAAATAGTTGGACAAATAAAAAGTTAAGTCCGTGTTGGAGAGGAACTTACAGAAAACAAGTTTGGTTTTGACAGTTGGCAATTTGATTTTTAAAAATGAAACGTGGTTTCTGGATGAGAAGATGCAAAACAGTCCAGAAGGAAGAACATGAGACAACAGTGTGGGAGGGAGAGTGAATCCTCACAAATACATCGTAGTATCACACCTCCTCTAAAAACTCACTGACAGGAACATGCGACTGAAATTCTTCCCAGAAATGTTTTGTGTTTGGATATCTTTATCAGTGAACTGTCAGAAAATCATCAATTATCTTCTCCTACATCTTCTTTCTGAGTACTTCTGGTACACCTCACACAGTGCAGGCGTCACAGGCCAGCTACAGGCAAAGCAGAGAAAGTAAATACATTTCATCAGAGTCAAACACAGACAGGAACAAACCCTGGGAATGCCTGAGCTCTCAGAAGGAAAATTCCAGCATTAAGAAATATGTAATGTCATCAAGGTGGTTTTCTGTTAACACAGAATCACTTGTTCCTCCAAGAAGCTCTCACAGTTTCAAAGCAACAGGAACCAAAATTTATTTTCACATGGAAGATGAGAAAAAAAAGAAATGAAATAAAAATCAGGGAGGGTGGACACAAGTGTTAAAGCCTTCCCTGCTTCCTGGCCTGTGCAGTGCATCCATCCATCCATCCATCCATCCCACATGCATCCCTGGGAAGGAGGACTCTGCTGGGCACTCACTGCTGTGCAGGAGACCATCTGGTGGACTAAATTTCCAGAGTTTTTGAGGATAAGCTGACTCACCACACGCTGTGATGCATTTCACTGTTCACATATCAGATAACAACTTTTCCTGCCCTGTGCATTCCCACCCAATTCCTGCTGCACCTGGATCCCAGTTTTTCCACCAGAGATCAGAGCAGCTGCTGGTCAAAAATTCAGTTTGGAAGTGACAAGAGGCCAGGAAAACCAACAGTGACCACGGGCAAGCACCAGGGCTGCTCCAACAGCCCAGGGGACTCTGTGGACACCGGATGGCACAGTGTGTAATTCCAAAGGGAAGTCTCTATCCCACTCTGCCTCCTGCTAGGAATGCCTGTGTTTCCTACTCTGCCCACCCACGGCACTCGTGAGCACCCCGAGCATCGGGTGATTGCTCTCAACAGTTTTCATAACCTGCCACATGAAGCCAGTAAAGCAAAACTGAGCATCCCTCCCATCCAGAACGTCCCTCTGCAAGGAGGGCACTGAGGGACTGGAGGTGTCCAGGGAAGGGAATGGGGCTGGGAAGGGGCTGGAGCAGCAGGAGCAGCTGAGGGAGCTGGGAAAGGGGCTCAGCCTGGAGCAAATGAGGCTCAGGGGGGCCCTTCTGGCTCTGCACAAGTCCCTGACCGGAGGGGGCAGCCAGGGGGGATTTGGGATCTGCTCCCAGGGAATTAGTGATAGGGAAAAGGGGGAATAGCCTCAGGTTGCACGAGGGGAGGTTCAGGTTGGATATTAGGGATTGGATGCTCTGTTCCAGCTCTCACTCTCTGAAACCACTTCCAGAGACAGAGAGAGACTTCTCACATCAGTGGTAATCACACCAACCTGAAAAATGAGATTTCCCACCTTCTGGAGCAGCCATACATTTATTTTTTTTTTTACTTTTATGAAGCTGCTGGCAAGCAGCAAACAACTCCCACAAAGGCCAGGTGGATTCTCCCCCAGATCTCAAGGCGAGGGCTTAGGGAAGGCTTAGGGAAGCTAAACAGTCAAGTGGGGCTGGGAAAGGTCAGAGGAGGAACAGCAAAGGCATTTCCAAGCTCAGTCCTTCCCACAGCCCACTGCCCAGGGCTCTGGATGCAGGCTGGGAGGGACACGGAAGGGGTCAGGTGCAGGGGGAAGCCTTTCCCACACACACAGGACAAAAAAATCTGCAAAAGCTGGGAGAGCAAAGCTCCTGTCCCAGGCAGAGCAAATCCAAACACATCTCTGAACACACTGACAGTAAATTCCCTTCTCAGCTCAACAGGCCTTTGGTGAATGTTTATATACAAGGAATTTAAAGAAGGAAAACATTTGCTTTTAATATCTTTCATATTATTGCTTTGAATATCCCAAGTGAAAAACATGATGGAAGTTTAAAGTTCAGCCACTCAAGGAACAGGATTTGCACAGTGTGTGCCCCAGTATAGATATTTTCTAACACCAGTAATTATACACATCCAATACCTGTACATCAAGGACGCTTTCATTCTGGTTAATGTTAAAAAATAATGGATTTACCTCCTCAGCTCAGCCTGTTCAGCCCAAGATCTAGAAATATCTCCGTTTTACTACCTGCAACAGTGCCTGCTTTCCTGTAGCACTTATGATGGAAAAGGATAAACATCCAGCAAGAATGGCTGAGCTCAACCTGTGTCTGAAATGCACTCAGAGAGAGAAGATGACTTTTCAGTGCTCATATTCAGTGATAGAAACCTTCAAACTGGTGATAGCCAATGATCTGGCACCTCTTTTCTCTCTAAATGTGCTTTAAACTCTTCCTGTCCTATAATCACACATGAGCACACATCTGTTACGTTAGAGCATGAATAATTTCCTTCTTTTTAAAAAACTCCTCCACTTCTTTGCCATAGTGGCTGTGCTTTCTCATACTTCAACTGGAAAAGCCTGTTTTCTAGAATATGCTCATGAAATATTTCTGATCCTAAAATTTAATAACCCCAGAAAAGGCCTCACTGGCTTTTTAAGCATCGAGGCTGCTGCTCTCAGAAGCCAAAGTGCTGCACAATTGTCAGTCATGGAAGAAGATGAAAACCCAGAAAAGGAAAATGTTGGCAAGGTAAAAGCAGGCAGGGCTTTAGGTATATTTTACCCAAATTTTATTAGTTTACTATCTGTGCTGGTCACTGGTTGTGTGAATCATTACAAAAATAATACCTGAACAGCAAAGTCCTATTTTATAATATGGACAATATCTCTGTTTAGCCAAGCTGCTCCTCCTACCATGTTCATTTTAAACCATGGAATCAAAGAATGATTACGGTTGGAAAAGCACTCCAGGATCAGTGAGTCCAACCATTCCCCCAGCACTGCCAAGACCACCACTGCCCCTGTCCCCAAGTGCCACATCCACAGGGCTTTTAAATCCCTCCAGGCATGGGGACTCCACCCCTGCCCTGGGCAGCTGTGCCAGGGCTGGACAATATTTTCCATGAGGAAATTTTCCCTGATATCCAATCTAAACCTCTTCTGGTGCAACTTGAGGCTGTTTCCTCTCATCCTGTCCCTGTTCCCTGGGAGCAGAGTCCGACCCTCACCTGGCTCCTGTCAGGAGTTGTGGAGAGCCAGAAGGTCCCCCTGAGGTGACAAATCCTCTCCCAAAGCACAGCAATCCAAGACAATTCCCAACATCACAGTTTCATCCTTCCTTGTCCATGGGCTTGCCTGGCCCAAAGGACCAAAGGCTCAAAACATTATTCCCTCCACTTCAGGGAAAATTTGCTCACCTCAGGACACTTAAATGGGAAGTGGCATTCCCAAAACAAAAACCAGCTCAGCCCAGAAGGCTGTGTGAGGGTTCTTTTTGTGTTATCCAGGTGTCATTTTCCACCAAATCCTGGCAGAATAAATCAGATGGGATTTTTGAAAAGGCAGTGAGTAAAAGGATACAGCTCCATGCAATGGATCAGTCCTAAAGATCATCCCCCAGGCAAGAAAAATAAAGGAAAAAAATCTTGGAACAACCTTTAAAAATTCTGAAGTCTGATAACCCGATATGTTCTTTCCATCCAGAGGTGCCCAGCCAGCCTCACGGCTTCACTCTGTGGAGGTTAAACTCCTCCAAGAGCCTGATAAATTTTTGTGTCCCTCATCCCTCAGGTTTAAAGCTTCCTGATTTCTCATACCAGAAATGATAAAATTCCCCCTTCCATTTCCTTAGTGATAGCTCCTGAGATTGCTAGAGCACAAGCTTTTATTATTTCCCAATATTTTTTACTCCTCTACCACAAAGGGGTGATTGATGGAAGGCAGTTGGAAGGAATAACCTGGGAATGATACAGACAGGGATCTGACCAGGGCAAGTAAACCAGCAGGAATCAACAGCCTCCAGCATTTCCTGCAATGTTTGTTGATACACAAGGAAAGAACCATGGACTCAACTCTGTTTTCCTCTGCTTTATTATAACCTTTTCCCAGAAGAATCCTGGGAGAGCTTGGATTGGAAAGAATCTGAAAGCTCATCCCGTTCCACCCCCTGCCCTCCCTGTCTCCGCAGCAGAGGGGCTCCAGATCAGAGGGCTTGGATTCTTCCTTCTTTCTTTAGAAGAAGAAAAGGGGCATGAATTTCTGTGGTTCTGACACTTATTTAAAGAAAATAGGAGAATTACAGTGCAGAATAATTGATTTTACCGGAAAAAGTAAGTAAAACTCTTTCTAAAATATGACAGATCAGGCAAAAGCCCATTTTCTCTCCTACCTCTAAGTGCTGAAATTAATGAAGTCGCTAATTGATGGTCAAAACCACAGAATTTCAGTGCAAAGGTAACTACAGAAATCTGCATTCCAGACTAACAGCCAAGAAAAGCATTTAAGCCTGAAAATGCATTTATAACATCCAAATAACCATTTTTTCTTACTTCTCAAGACTGAAATATTGGGGTTTTTTTTTTACAATACTGGAAAAGATGAATAAAACCCAAGTGTGAAAAAGCAGCCCATATTTCACTCACTGGGTATTTTGAAATGTGCAATAGCAGTAACTTAAATGATGCTGATGTGGAAAAATAACGATTTTAGGTGAAAGTTGCTACACCTTCCCTGTTAAAAATAGACATCCCGTGGTGTTGGCTTTGCCTTGGTAAAAACGGAGTCCTGCTCACTTGCTTTGGGATTTAACACCTTCAGCTTGATTTAATTACCTCCTTCAGGCCGTTGCTTTTAGAAGAACCAAGTGTTCCCACCTTGTGCTCATGCCTTGCTAAAAAAACCCCAGCAGCTTCAAATTTGGGGGTGTGACGTGGATGTTCCATGGGGAGGTTAAATGTGCACAGACTGAGCACAGGCAGCCAGGGCTCCAGAATTCCAATTCCCACGTCCAGGTGGGTTTGGGTGCAAAGGCAGAACCTTTTTCCCTACTACCATAGAATCGTGGGATGATTTAGGTTGGAAAAACCCTCTACAATCATCGAGTCCAACCATTCCTCTGTCATTCCAAGGCCACCACAAACCCATATCCCAAGTGCCACCAGGATGCTCCGTGGTCTCTGGATTCCCACCACCCCATCATTTTCTCAGTCCTGGTTTTTGTCACATTCGCAGGTGATAATTTTTCCTGTGGGAACCTACGGAGCAATGACTCCTCCGGGTGATCCCAAGGAATGTGGTGCTGCAGGCACCAAATCTGACCAAATCTGTGAGGAGCCAGGCAAAGCAGAAAAAAGCTGGAAAGGCCCCTGCTCCCAAAGGCTCCATGAAATGAGAAAGCAAACACTTGGATGCAGCTTCATTCCAAACACCTACACTGGTACAATAATGTGGATTCAAACGTTCATGAGCTCATCTTACAGAGGGCCAAACTTTGAGTATCCTCACACCAGGGCCTTTGGAGTGGCTTCAGGCAGCAATAGAGAAAAGAACATTAGAATTCCAAAATAAAATTTAAAATTTAAAATGACTGTTAAGGGGTTTTTTTCAGTTGCAATTAGGAAGTTGCAAGAAAATTTTAAACGAAAGGGAGGCTGACACTAAAGGATCTCCCTGAGGAAATGTAATTTTCAATGGTTCCTGCTACTCCTGAAGTAATTAGAGCACAAAACAAAACCCAAAAATATATAACAATATTATTATCCATCATTCAGTGCAGAATATATTGAATTCTTCTTGCTTAATTTGATGGAAAGTATCATAAAACTCAAAGTGGTAACTGTATTGGTTGGTATCATGTTTATGAGTGCAGTCATCACAAAGTACCTTAATGTCAACCCAGGTTTAGATTCCAGAAGGGAAAATAATATCGGAATCACTGTGTTCCACGTGAAATTAATTTGGCAAGGCTTCTTCAGGTCTCAATTAGCCTCTTAGTAGAGAAGTCACACAGTCTAATAACCTCTCACAGCTTTCATTCAAAACAATGCATTAAAGTCAGGAGTTCTTACACTGTAAAGATGCACGTTGGGAAAAAAAAGAGGACAAGTATCCAAAATAATGAGTTGGCTTTCCAAGTATCTTGTTGAAAACAAAAGAAACCAGACATCCACAGCATCCTGTGGGTGATGGGTCCAGAAACTGAAGGAGAAAAAGCCATTTCCAATCTTCTCTTGCTTTTGTTTAGTTGAGCCAAGCCGCCTCCTTCGCTCGGCTGCGTGCAGCTCCGGTGCCCTATTTTTCCTTAAAAGTTTCCCATTTCTGAGCCACTTTGGGAAGTGACGGACTGGGAAGTGCCTCTCAACTGCTCCTTACCTGCTTGCAAGAAATATTTAAGAGCTGGCAAAACAGGCAGACAAACAGACAGGGCAAGCCGGTGTTTGGGAGGAGTAGCTGCTCCTACCAGTGATTCCCATGAAATATCCTGTATGGAAAACCCACAGCAGTAACGTGGGATGTCCCCTGGACTGAGGATTATTCCAAATAATAGTGACAGGATGAGAGATAAAAAGCCTCAAGTTGTGCCAGGGAAGGTTTAGGTTGGATATTAGGAAAAAATGTAATTATGGAAAGGGTTGTCCAGCTCCGGCACAGCTTCCCAGGGGCAGGAGTCCCCATTCCTGGAAGTGTTCAAAAAACGTGGATGGGGCACTTTGGGACATGGTGGTGGTACTGGGTTGATATTGGACCCAATGATCTTAGAGCTCTTTTCCAAGGATTCCATGATTCTATGATGAACCCACAGATTCCTCTAAGTTCTCAAGCTTTATAAGATACATGGAGCATTCAAAAGGTTTTGAAGGGATCAAATTTTCCACCACTCCAAGGAGGACAACCAGCTCATGACCAGGAATTTTCCAGGTCTAAACCTCAGGACTGCCTTGCTACCTCAAACTTTGCCAAAAATAGCAAGGCCTTTTAAGAGAAGTAAAGATGAAAAAAAATTCTCTAAGTAAACCTTAGTTCACTTTTTTTTTCCTCCTTGAACTCCAGAACAGCAGCATTTGGGATTATTTTATCCCTTTGTTTCTTTCTAGTGCAGGAAGAGATGTTCCCTACACACAATTCTTTGCTTTCAAGTAATGTAATTTTCTTGTGGCAATTCAAAGGTTGAGATGTCATCAGAAATATTTTGAGAAGATATGAACTGCTATTGAGCAATGAACGTGGAGCTAATGCTCCCCAGGGATATTTTGGAAGGAAAATTAAAAGCAAGTTGTGATTTAGGATGAACTAGACCTGCAACAGCTTTTTCTTGGTTTTATAGAGCTGCCATGGCTCCTAGATTTACATTCCCAGGAGGACACCAAATCCCATCCACAATTTAGGGACAGGAAAATAGCTTTGTCAAGGGAAGCACAGCAACAAAATCCAGAAGAAGCAGCATCACAGCAGATGCTTGACATGGTCACCAGCCCAAGCCCACCTTGCTCCAGGAAACCTTCCCGAAAAACCAAACACAGCTCCAGACACATGAAAGCCGTAACTAAGATGATACAATTATGATCAACAAGGTAATTATTTTAGTACTGGAAATCATGATTCCACCCCTAGGCCCCAGAAGGGATTAATCATGACAAACAGATGGGAGGAGCACTCAGATAAGCAGCAGGGGCTGGGACATCCCTCACACACATCCCAGCATTGGCAGCTTCACCAGTGGCTACTCGGTTTGGAAACACAGAATCCCAGGATGGTTTTGGTGGGAAGGGACCTTAAAGCTCATCCAGTGCCACCCCTGCCACGGGCAGGGACACCTCCCACTATCCCAGGGTGTTCCAAGCCCCGTCCAACCCAGCCTTGGACACTTCCAGGGATCCAGGGGCAGCCACAGCTTCTCTGGGAACCTGTGGCAGGGCCTCCCCACCCTCACAGAGAACAATTCCTTCTCAATATCCCATCTAACCCTGCCCTCCTTCCATGCCTTCTCCATCATAAGTGATCAGAGATTACAGAAATTAAGGAGAAAACCAGATCATTAAATCCAGTGGGCTGCCACACTCCCAACTGTTCCTCAGTTTTCACTGTTGTCAATATTCCACCTGTGCCAGGGATATTTCTAACTCCAAGGGCTGGGGAAAAACCTA
This sequence comes from Atrichornis clamosus, assembly GCA_013400975.1. NCBI lineage: Eukaryota > Metazoa > Chordata > Aves > Passeriformes > Menuridae > Atrichornis > Atrichornis clamosus. The sequence goes on along the minus strand of WBMZ01013489.1, from coordinate 32,551 downwards.
CTTGCTATAGGGATGCTTCTCTTCCTCCTATTATGGAAACTATCAAGGGAAAGGAACACCTGCTGAAGAATACTCCTTCAAGGAATTTCAGCTTTTTGAGTAAGAAAAAACCCTCTGTGTTATTTTAAACATAGTCAAGGATATTCATTTTACTCCCAGGTCCAGGTAATTTGACAGGTACAATGCTAAACCAAAATTCCTGCAAGGTCTTTACTGAAAAGGTCAGTACATTATGCAACTGGGTTTTATGGGCAGCAAAAAAAAATCCCTCCACGTTCAGAAATTCTGTATGATTTATCAATGTGCATTTCTGTCCTCTATTCACAGATGAAGAGCAAACTTTGGGGCACACGAGTTAATTTTGAAAACTGATTCCTAAGAAAGTTCCATGCTTTGAAAATTGTTCCCCATAACATATACATGGTAAATAGGGGGAGGTTTTGCTACAGAGAGAAATATTCAGCACTAAAGAAAACCAAAATTGCTGCCATTTGAAGTCTTATTGCATTCCAGCCCTGAATAAAATTATTTGACTGTTCAAGCTGCATGTCTGGACTCTTAAACTTTCTAAGTAAGCACAGAGTCCTATAGGAAATGCATTAATAGTCAGGAAAAGTAGCACCAATTCCTTCTAATCCAAGCTTTTTGTACTGCTCAGACTCTTCCTGAAACAATGCATCCCTTGTCCTCCTAAAACATAATTGCATTTCAAACACTTTCTTCATCCCAATTTGGAAATGTAAACCCGTTACCATATTCCATTAAAAGAGGTATTGAGGAAGTATTTTCATGCCCCACTTATAAATTCAGATTTTCAAGCCACATCCACTAATGACAGAACAGTCATTAAGGTTGGAGAAGACCCTTAAGGGCACCTCATTCACCACTAAACCAGGTCCCCAGGTGCCACATCCATGCGTTTTTAGAACGCTTCCAGGGATGGTGGCTCCACCACGGCCTGTTCTGGTGTTTGACAACCATTTCCATGAAAAAAATTTCCCTCATCTCCAATCTAAACCTCCCCTGGAGCAACCTGAGGCCATTAATAACGCCTTTGAACATGGAATCAACACAGGCTTGAACCCATGAAGGAGTTTGGGAAATGAAATAATGATTGTAAAGCTTTTTTCTGCTTCCTCCACCCCTATCCCACATATCTAATAACACTTGATAGGCTGTGAAACTGTTCTGTATCTCTGCTTTTCCTGTAGTTTTCAATCCAGAATCCTTGCCATCCTTCCAGCCTCTTTTTCGCCTGTTATGAAAACTACACCTCATCCAGCAGGAGCTGGGGATGGATTTTAAATAAGAGCTTTTGCACTTGCACTCATTTGATGGATGCAACTTGACTGGTCAATTATGTAAGTGCAAAGAGCCTATTTTCATACATTTATTAAAACCATCCGTGCTTTTGTTTCTATAAGGCCGCATAAAACCCCAGCAGAATACTGCAATTAAGCCAAATTTCCAAAAGCCAAACCCCGATTTTAGTTTGGCTTTGGGTTACTTGTCAGGAAGGATAAACTGTGAGGCCGCTGAAGCCTGGGATGCATTTGAAGGTTCGGAGTTACGCAAAAGTTGCTCCAGTTGCTGAAGCACGCCAGGGTTTGCCCACTCCTGATGGATGGTCACAAACATCACTGGAGGTAATTCTGAGAGCACGGCATGGAGCTGACAGGTACTGCTCTGACAACCAAGGAGCAGCACAGCCCACGTTTCCCTGGAAGCTCCAAAAATAAACATTCCAGTCCGTGTTTATCCGGCGTGCCTCCCTCGTCCTTTGTCCTCCTCTTTGCGAGGCTTTTCTTTTGTTTTTCACACAGAAAATTCATCAAGATTCTGGGCTGTGGGCTGGGTTTGGATGGGGTTGAGGTTGTTTTCTTCATGGTAGGTGCGGGGTGGTGGTTTGGATTTGTGCTGGGAATGGAGGGATAACACAGGGATGTTTCTGTTACTGCTGAGCAGAATTTACCCAGCGCTCGGGGCTGCGCCCATTCCCTGAGGAGCCTGTTCCAGTTCCCAACCACCCTCTGGGGGCAGAACCTTTCCTGATATCCAAACTAACCCTCCCCTGGCAAAACTTCCAGTGGGTTGGTGATGAGCAACTGTTTTCATTTGCTTTTCTCTTTGCTGTTTTCCTTTTAATTTGTTTTTATTGTTATCAACTACTATTATAAATTATTTTAATTTATTTTATTTCAATCATTAAGTGGATGGAAGAAGGGGGAATAGTCTTAAACTATCTGAGGACAGGGTTAGATGGGATATTGGGATGGAATTCCTCCCTGTGAGGGTGGGTAGGCGGTGGCACAGGGTGCCCAGAGAAGCTGTGGCTGCCCCTGGATCCCTGGAAGTGTCCAAGGCCAGTTGGGCACTCACCAAATTCCCTCCCCAAGGTCAGCTCTATTTCCTCTGGAAAAAAAAATACGTAGGCACACAAAACCTAATTTTCACCGAGAAGCACCTCATCCCTTTTTCTCCGACTTCAAAAGGCAAAACAAACAGGTATTTTATGTAAATGTGGACATTAGAAACAAAAAATAGAACAGAAAACATCAAATTCCTTTCTCATAGGCAACTCAGCTTCCCCTGGCACAGCTGCAGATGAAAGTAGCAGCTACAAATTAATATATCATAAGGTCTTACCAAAGGAACTGATTGTCTCAAATGCCAAAAGTAAGACCAAAGACTAAATTATTTTCATTTACGGAACCGGAGGGAGGAATTGCTTTCATGTTCTGAGTTATGTGTTTAAGAGGAACCTAAGTTTAGCTTGTCAGCTTCTGACAAAAGTTAAAAACAATTTCCAAAACATTTCGGAATCATTTCGAAACATGATTTCAATGGGGGAAATGTAAACAAGACAAAATTCCTGCCTTTTTTCGTTTTTTTAAAAACTACTTTTACAGTTCAAACTCTTCGGGTGCGTTTTCCTGCTGGAGATGCCTGGAATGAAGGATCTGCCTCCAAAATGCTTCCCAGCCTTATCCTGAAACACAGGGAAACCTCCTGATTGCTTAAAACTATTAAATACAGGTATTATGCCTTTAATAGGAACAACTTAATAGGAACAACTCTTCCCGAAAATATGGGCACACACAAACCCTACAACAGCTGTAATTTAAATGTGGACAAGGATCTTAAACAGAATTATAAGATATTCCTGACTTCTTCTTAAAAGTAGCTGTTTCAAATGTACATTTAATGGCCTCTTATCCATCTCTGTCATCCCTCAGTGGTTTTTTCCATCTCCTTTGCGAGGATATTGTTGTTTACAGTAAAACAGTGGCTGATCTGGACCAAAATTTGAGAGTGTGGAAATTTGAGTGAGAGGAAAAGCCACTGCATCAGTTTGGATATGCTCTTCTTTTACCCCCAAAATGAATTCTTTTACCCCCAAAACGCTGATCCAGCCACCTGCAAACCAATGTCACCTTTAACACACTGGTGGCAAACTAGGGATTCCATCAAATTGGTGACACCAATTTGGGCTCTTAACCAACAAACTGCTTTGCTAAAATGATAAATATTGGCTTTACTAAATGAGAGAAGTCAGTAAATAGACTATTTTACAAAAAAGGAAGAATTATCTTGTTAGAGATGAAGATTTTTGGGTTCATTTTGGCATGATAGGAGGAAACACAGTGTGACTCCTTGTGGTGTTTGAACAAAGGCATGGGATGTGATCCTGAGCATATATATAATACACATATTTATATATATTTGTCCTATAAGTGAAGGTCTAAAAAAACATAATACAAAATTTTAACTAAATTTCTAGTTGCAAATATCCCCTGTAAACCAGGGAATCACATGCATTTCTCCATTTCCCCTCTTCCCCCATAGCCACAACTTAATCTCAACCAGAATATTTGAATCCACTGCTTAATCCAGTGTATTTTAATCTGGAAGCAAAGCACTGCATGGAGAGGAGCTTTAGGAGAAGCCTCCTAAAGGCCTGGTCTCTCCAAGAGGAGGATTAGAGCTCTATTTTCCAGCTACTTTTACATTTTTCCCATTGTTTCACACTACCAGATATATTCCATGCAGGGAAACAAATGAAATTGTGGATACAGTTAAAATTTAGCTCACTTGATTTGGCTCAGGGCACAGAAATCCTCGAGCTGCCCAAGGAGGTGCTTTCAAGAACAACAGAAAATGGCAAGTTTTGAGTTATTTCTATGGAGGGGACTCCACAGCTTTAAAAGGCAGAATTTGTTCTTAAATGTTGTCTAGTTTTCCTCAATAAAACTTTATAAGCGTGGAAACAAATGGAGCCAAAGGACAAACAATAGGCCTTTTACAATGCAGCTGGTTTTGGAACCCACATTAACTCCGACAGGAAAAATGAAAAGCAGGGATATCAATTCAGAAGCATTTCCCAATGAGCTGGAGCAGTGGAAATGGATGAATGGGTGAGTTGGGGACGCACAACCTCCCTTAGGACATCTGAAGATACTCATCAACACCAGAAAGACATTCAGAGTGTCCAAACACTTCCCAATCCTATTTCAATCTCTCCCAAAACTCAGGAAGGCCAGAGTTCTCACAAGGACACAGGTAACACACGCTGGGAGGGCTTCCCAACACACTCGGAATTGTTGGAGCAACACCACTTTCAAAACGCATCAAAAAGGAAGAAATCCAAAGGGCTTTAGATGCTCCTCACCAGCTCCTCTCAAAGGGCTCCTCATTTCAAACACCAGGGATGCCTCCCAAGCTGGAGCATCCAAAACCAGCGGGAAGAACCCAAAAGATAGCTCAATGTTCTGGCTCCAATTTATTCTGAGTGGATTTTATTAGGGAGTTAAGGAGATTTCTGAAGTCAAGATTAAAGTTATGGTGCATTTTTCTAACAAGAGCAGGAACTGTGGTTCAGGATTTTATGTAAGTAAATGCTGACAACTTTATAGCCGTGGTAGCTTCCAGTAAATGCAAAGAGATTTCTCCAGGCAACCAGTAAATATAATGTTTTTCCCTTATACTTTCATCTCAGTACACATAAAAGCATTTGACACACTTAATAAAATGTCACCAGCATAAAACATTGCACAAAGGAATGCTAAATAATGACAGAACTGCAATTATTGAGGAAAAAAAATGAGGATTAGAAACATTTTCAGCTTCTCTGTACATTACTGGGATGATGGAATCTGGATTTAAAATGCCTTTTCAATTCTTTGTTGTTAACACCACTGAAATGATTCCTGAACGCACAACTCCATACAAAATCCACTAGTTTATGAGGCCATATGCAAAACATGCAATTCATCCTCCACGGAATAATAAATAATTATAAGATATAGAATTTTACTGCACCTGCAGAGGTCCCAAAATCCGGGTTCTCAGACTGATGCCACCCTTAATTTGCAGTGGACTCCAAGAGCCTTAAACCAGGCCACTAAAACACTGCTCAGCCACCTCCAGAGCCAATTTTGAAATAATTACATGCATCAGAGAAGGAGGAAAAGCCGGGGCAGCCTGGCTGCAGCCTCGTGTTTGGCTGTTTCCAAGCAACCCCGTTGTTCCAGAGCAAACACGGAGCCGGCGGCCCGGGAAAGCTCTGGAGCTTTTCCCTCTGTACTCACTTGTTCTGCATCATGTTCATGATCACCCAGTCAAAGGGATACACGTTCTTCCCGATGAGATTCTTGAACATGATGAATGTTTCCATCAGGAAGTCCTGAAAAGAGAAAATATTTGGAGAAGGCCGCTCTTCTAGACCAAAAAACTCCAACGGGTGGTGGCAGTTATGAATGAGTGGACTCCAAAGGTATCTCTGTGTTCTGCTTCATCAAAAAGCCATTATTCAGAGAAAACACACCTAAATCCTACTAAAGCACATTTCTGCATGATGTCCATAAATCCTACAGTAATTCCATTTCAGAAATCCTAACAGTAATCCCATGCTGTAAGCAATTTGTGGGATTAGTCAAGGCCAAGCACTGGTTCACCAGTTATCCAAAAGGAGGAAAAACAGTAATTATTTTCCATATTATGAAAAAGTCTCCCAGTTTCTTCATGTATTGTGACATACCTGTTGTGACACAGGCCTGGGGCCTGTTGGGAAGTTGTTAAAAGCACGTTGGTACATGGAAAGAGGGAAAAACCAAACCTAAATGTTTATTTAACTCTTATGATTGCACTGAAAACACCCTCTGGAGTCAGTTGATGAGTTTTCCCTCTGTTTGTGAATTAAACAAAATATTTATGTATTAAAATAAAATACATGCTCTAGCTCAAAGTGGGATTCATCATCCCGACCTGGGGTAGAGCACAATGGTTTGGCCATCCCAAAACTGGGAGAGACTCTTCCTAAAGAGAGAAGCAGGAATTGCTTCTGCAAGTGAACACCTGAGCAAGAACAATGGTTAATTGAACAGCATAAACCAATTTATTTCCACACAGCTATAAACAAACACTTCTTTGGACCAGGAACCTCGTGTACTTTACAATGTAAATCATCTCCTACACTTTGGGAATCTGTAATTGGTATCTAACAACTTGAGTCATAGCAAATGCTGGGAGAAAGATAAAGGGGAAAAGAGAACTTAATGCAGACAGTCCTTGATCCACTTCACACAGAGATAAAAATGAACTTTTATTCCAAGGTTAGAATATCTTTCCTTTGATACAGTTTCTCAGTAATGGTATTTATCTGGTCTATCTTTAAAATGTCAAATGCCTACCAAAAAAATCCCCAATATGTAACATTGACTGGACTTTGAACTAAGACTGGTTCCTATGTAACCTTTTCAGTGAGAAACAAATCTGGAGTTACTGCTCTCATCCCTCTTTCTGCAGGTGTGAGGGCCACTGTCTTCAGCACATTTTATCTTTTGATCCACTGCTCTGGTAAAATGTTTTTCCTGGCTCAGAAATTCCCAGTCAGAGGATGCAAGGAGCTGCAGAGATCCTGAGGACACGACACTGAGATCAAGAATCACAGAACCCCTGACTGGTTTGGCTTGAAAGGGACCTCAGAGCCCATCCCATCCCACCCCTGCCATGGCAGGGACACCTCCCACTATCCCAGATTGCTCCAAGCCCCGTCCAGCCTGGTCTTGGACACTTCCAGGGATCCAGGGGCAGCCACAGCTTCTCTCCCTGTGCCAGGGCCTCACCTCCGTCAGCCAAGAATTCCTTCCTAATATCCCACCTAAGCCTGACCTCTGGCAGTGGGAAGCCATTCCCTCTGTCCTGTCAATCCAGGTCCTTGTAAATATTCCCTCCCCATCTTTCTTATTTCACAAGGCAATGTCAAATTCTTCCCTCTCTGGGGACATTCCAAACCCACCTGGACCCTGCCTTGGCAGGGGGTTGGGCTGGATGATCTCCAGAGTTGCCTTCCAACCCCCGTTACTCTGTGATTCTGGGATTCTGTGAACTTCCAGGGAACTGGGCAGGGCACAAGGGCTGCTTTGGGAAGCTCTGCATCCCAGCTCCTGGTACCCAAGAGGGTATCCAGGCCAAAGAGTGTCAATGGAGCAGCCACAAAACACACATTTTAATTAAAAACGAAGACATAAATAAAATACTCCTAGTAAAATAGCTCCTCTGTTATTTCACAACAAAACATCAGTAAAGACCACAGAATCACAGAATCAGTAAGGTGAGAAAAGACCCCCAGGATAATCAGTTCCAACCTCTGCCCCAACACCAGCGAACCAGATCATGATGCTTTGGCATTAACAGGATGGAGACCAAATTTTGAATTGCTCCTGGTTCAGATGTCACCACTGTGTAAAGCCACACTCATCCCAGACACTCTCCTCCAGCTCAGTGAAACCTGCCTTCATCTCAGAGATCAAACTGCAGATTTCACTGCTCATTTTTCAGGTATTTTGGTGAAAGAGTTCCATTGTTGATGATTCAGGTTTCTTCCTGACCCTGGAGGTTCTGACCTACTTTGCTGACTCAAGTTCTACATTTTCATCTATTGATATTTACATTTTAATAACCCCACGCTCACCCAGACACTTTAAATAATGCTCTGTAACAACGGAGCTAATTATTGATCAAATAAAAAGCTCCTGATGCTCACCTGTGGTTTATGTGTTCATAACATTGCTCTATTTTCTGTTTTATCTTTCTCATAGAAAAGCAAATGGTTTGGATGAATTAACCTCAGATTATGAGCAAAACTCAGGGTTTTGGGGGGGCTGGGAAGAGAAGGAAGCTAGCAGGGCATGAAGAACCTGCTTATTTTCAGTATACCTGGAAGCAGAACACGTTTTCCTGAACATAAAAACCTGTACTAAAGGAGGAAAGGTTACAACTCCTGATCTGTCTCCAACTACAAATACAAATTCTATTTAATAGCTCAAGGAAACAGAATTCACAGCAGATAAGACCCCTAAAAAATTCCCATCCACTGATGGAAAGAAAACACGCTCAGCTCAGCCTGAGACTCTCCACGTGGCAAAACATTAACATGCATTTTTTGCCAACTAACACCATGTATGTCTCAAATAAAAATAACTTTTACTGAGTAAAAAGGGCAGAGAAATCAGTTAGTCCCAGAAATAACCTCACTGATCTCAGATAATGTTTCCTCTCAGGGTGACAGCAGAACCACAGATTTGGATTTCCATCCCAGCACAGTCTGAGCTGGAAGGGACCCTAAAGTAAGAAATTCCTCTTTGAACAGACATACCTTAATAAATCTAAACTTCTGCAGAGAGAGAAAAGACTGGTTTTATTGCATTCTACCTCACCTTTTCAAAGACTTTTGAGGCCAAATATGACCATTACAATAATCTAAACCTGACACCTACATAACACAGACCATAAAGTTTCCTCCAGCACTTCCAACACTGAGCTTCCAACTCCTGCTTGAGCAAGAGCACAGCCTGAGGGAAGATTTAAGGGTCTCCAGTGGAGAAGAAGCAACCACAGCTTAAGCTCTGCCTTTTTCTTGTCTTTTTTTTCAAGAAAAAACTCCTCCTTTCTGCCTGACTGAACCTGGTCTCAGTTCTAAATCACTGCTTTGTGATTAAACTGAATCCTCTGCAATAGGAGGTGCAGTTTTCACCTCCATGTCTGGGGGGTTGAAATGCAAAGATTCCTGGATTTCAGTTCTAAGGGGTGAGTCAAATGAGAGTGGCTCAAAATATTATTGGATTAAAGTGGAAAAGCCATGGAAAAAAAAAAAAGGAAGGAGATTTAGTTTGCTCACTGTTGTTTCCTTTTCTCACAGATTTAACAATGTTCTGCCATTAAACCTCCACACCTTAATTAACATTATTTAAAGGTAGCATTTTCCAGCACAAACATATCACCCTTTTAATGTTTTACCAGCTTATGATGTACTTCAGCTTCCACTCACACATATTATCATTTACACAACAATATTAAAACATTTAAAAGATACATTTTAATTAAAGATATAAAAAGTATTACAGTGACTGACCAGGTTTGGATTCAAATATCAACTACAAATGATTGGTAAGTGAGCCTAACAGTGGAAACCAAGTAATGAAACAGTTCATATTCTGATGGAAAACAGGATTTTAACAGTCCACAGCAATTCCAGCTCCACAACCCCGGAAGATGCAGAGAAAGATGAAAATACAGAGTCCAGACAAAAGAAAGAAGTGATTCCTCATGGATCCCAGAGCCCTGCATGCACACAAATCACACCCTTAAAAGCAGCAATTATGAACAGAGCACTTGCCAAATTTCCCTCTTGTTCTCACCAAGAAGGATCTGACCTACACGAGCACCTTCCAGACAATTCAGACCCAAAAAAGTGAGACTTGAAAACAGTTTCATGAGAAAAATCACAGCTTTCCTAAGCAGCACTTTTCTCTCTGCATGTTTTCATTCCATGTTGTCCTGATTTTGGCTGGGCTAGAGTTAATTTTCTTCCTAGGAGCTGGTACAATGCTGTGCTGTGGATTTGGGATGAAATTAATGCTGAGAACACGCCGATATTTGGGATTTTGCTGAGCAGGGCTTACCCTGAGTCAAGGACTTTTCAGAGTCCCAGGCTCTGCCAGAGAGGAGCTGCACAAGAATTTGGGAGGAGCAGGGCCAGGACAGGTGACCTGGAGTGGCCAAAGGGATGTTCCACACCTTACAATGCCATGCCCAGTACACAAACGGGGGGAACTGGCTGGGAGCCACTGATTTTTGCTGGGGGACAGGTCCTGAGCAACTGTTTGTGCATCACTGCTCTGGCTGGGGCTTTATTCCTCCCTTTCTCTTTGTTATCCCTCTTTTAATTGCTATTATTATTATTTCTATATCATTATATAGAGTATTATATTCTATATTATTGTCATTGTATCAAATATATATTTTATCATAATATCATAATTCATATATTATCATGTAATGATAATAAATTTCAATTTTTAAAAAAAACCTTTATTTCAATGATGAAACTGCTCTTATCTCCACCCACAGGTTCCACCTTTCCCTGGCTCTCCTGCCCATCCCACCCGAGCAGGGAGAATTGTGTAAGTGACTGTGGTACTCCTGCTTTTCCCTTCCTCCACTTCAAACCTTCAGATTTCCTCTTCCAGAGCCAAATGGTTTGAACTGCTTTAAAATTAGAGAAAGATTTGGCTTTATAAACCTTAACACATCTCTTCTGTCTGCTAAACCCATTCTCTTCAGGCCATTATCTGCATTTAGTTTGGGAATATTTTCTCACCAGTGATTATCCATGTAAAGGCTCCAAGATCCCAAAGGAGGCCAAGTGGGAAGCAGCTTTTCCAACAGAGTGATGCCCATCTGCAGCAATTTGCAGCTGGACTTTTTCTTCCCCCTCTTAAAACAGCAGCTCTGTGCTTTAGAGATGCCAGACCAGGTGAAAAAGAGGCTTTAGCACCTGATATGAAAACTGGAACCTGGCAAAGAGCTCAAACCTTGCCCAACACAGGCAGAATTACGAATAACACAAATTAAAGACAAACTGGAAAGCCCAAACGTAAAGAATGACACAAAGGAAAGGCCTGGCTTTGTTCTGTTGGGTCTGGAAGGAAGAAGAGAAACCGAATAAAGAAGAAGATCCAGGGGAAAGCTGCCTGGAGCATTCCCAGGGTGCCAGTGGGGAATGTGGCAAAGCTGAGCAGCACTGGGCCAGCAGTAACTGCTGAGCTTTGGTGGCCCCTCCCCAGCACTGCTCTGCCATATGGCTGTGGTACTTGCAGGTTATTCACAGTTATCTCCTCAGCTATAAACTCCCCTCCATTATGCTTTAATTAACTTGGGCTGTTGCCTTAGTCAGGCTGCTGAACGACTCCGAGAAGACAAATTTCAATTATTATTGCTTATTTAACAACTAAGGGCATCTTTAAGGTTAAAGTGCTTTGCATTAAAGGGAAAGTGAGCAGATCTCTAAGTAAAAGCTACTTAGAGAAATGAAATCAGGACAGCTGGAAGATTTAACACTCAAAGTTCTTTTCCTAAGAAAGCTTTTTTAATATTTTTTTTCTTCTCCCCTTACACAAAACAGATTTTAGTAATGTCTCATCACTACTATTTCTCAATGCTTTCTTTTAATTGCCTTAAATCCAATGTCTCATGCATTTTAAATACTGAACAGCTCCAGAGATGAGCTGCATTCCTGTGTGTGCCACAGTGCTTTAATAATTATTTGATATTCAATCTGTAATGCCAAACACATTTTGTTCACATCTCACAAGTGGAATTTAATGACCAGGAACAGGGGGAAAAAAAAAAAAACAACCCCAAACAAACACAAGCTGAGCTCTCTTATGAAGAGATAAAACACATTAAACTTACCACAACATCTGACCTCATCTTCCCAAAAGTCTTGATTAAATGGGCATAGTGATAATCCTCCATTTGCCTCAGAATGGCTGTCATGCAGGCCACGAAACTCCCCTGGCAAAAAGAGAAGGAAAGAAATCAATTATTGAAGATAATGCAACATAATACTTGCTATCAAAACGTAATATTGCTAGAGAGCACCACGGAGTGCAGGAGATGGAATTCTATCATTAGATTTCATTAATGGGTATGCAAAATTCTGTCAAGAAAATAAAAATAAAATCTCAGAAAGTTTCCATTTCCAGTATCATGGGTTTGTCACCACCTTTGCTGAAGCTTTTGCAACATATTCTTCATCGAAAAATTGCTCAGACATTAAAGGCTTTGGAAGGTAATAAACACCACTCCTAAAAATATCACACAATATCAGCATTTGCATTTGGAAAGTCAATACCCTGCTCAAGGAAGAAATCTCTTAAAAATCATTTTATTGAGCATCCCAGCTAAACCCCAAGTTTTCATTTCACTGAGTGCTATTTTCAGATACAGTGATGCTTAAAACAACGCCACCAAAATCCAGCAAGTTCCATAAAACCTGAAGAGCAACACCAACCAGATCTCTCTCAAACCACAGAAAAAGTCGAAAGTGCCAAAAAGCAAGTTTCATCTTTCCTTCTGGGGTGTGAAAGTGCTGTAGTGACAATTCCAACCCATTCCCATGGCTACTAAATGTAGTACGATCTCATAAATGGGATCTTCTTGTCCATCCTCCCTGTCTGCCTATCTGCTAAAAGCCTGTTAATGATGTCCACATCTTTTCTGGTCTTTAATGAAGGAAAAAAACCCATTAAAAATTGTAAAAAACCCCAGCAGAATGGCTCGGAAAATAAATGGTTCTTCCTATGGTTTGATAAAACTGTAAATTCCCCTTTCTGTGCAGTTTTCAAGGTTATTCTACGCCACAGCCCAGGAGAACACTCAGGAATTTTCTCTCCATAAAACCACAGAGCCTTTATTGTTACTTTTAAGATCAGCATTAATTTCAATCGAAAACCTTTATTTCTCCATCAGTCCAAGCAACTGAGATTAAACCCAAAGTGACACCAGGCCATCCCTATGTGCTCTGAGCCCTCTCACAGGCTAATCCTCAGTTTCCACCAGATCAGCGCTCCTGGAATTTGCTTTTCTCCTGTAATGGGGCTGAGATCTGAACTCCCACAGAAGTTTGTCCACGTGGGAACATTTTCCACAGGATGCCAAGGTTCCTGATGGGAGCTCTTTGGCACCTGCAAACTCCATGAATATGGAAGGGAAAGGCCACCCGAGCTGCTGCTCTGGGACATCAAAAGCACTTTCTAACAAACTGTGACAAGAATAGAAGCTGGGGCTGTACAAAGACAATGTTTACTACTATGAAATGGAAATAAGACGGGACCATCTCAAAAATCTAAACATTAATTGTCAAAACACCCACTAACGAGCTCCTGACACAACAAACACTGTCACTGGGCTCATGCCTGCAAGAAAACATTCAGTAGCCCACATTCCCTCCTATTTCCCCTAATGATGTCATCAATCAAAGTGATGTGCCAGCACTAGGCAGAATTATAAATTTGTTAAATTGGGTGCCTCAGATGAGGCTGCAGATGTAAATCAGTGCATCACAGCTCTGTAGCTGGCTCAAAATGCTCAGGAGAGCTGGAGACAAACCTTGTTTGGCCCGTGGTATCTTTACCCAGACACTCACTAAAATATCCTCCAAATCCATTCCTTGGCAAAGACATAAATCTATTTTAACTTTTTTCACGTCAACACATCAACCCCACATTGGCAAATCCAGCCCTTTTCCAGGTGACCAGCAGCACACACACAGCTCTGCTTCCTTCCAACAAACTCAGTTCTGAAACTGGCTGAGAGTTTCGGTCATGTCTTTGTGTTTATCTTCCTGTTTGGGGCGTCATTTAATACGCACGGCTGCAAGAGTCAAAAGATGAATTTCATACATGAGGAAGTTCTCATGGCAAACTGGTATGCAAAAAAAATCACAGAATCCTAGAAGGGTTTGGGTTGGAACAAACTGCAAAGATCATCCCACCCCTGCCATGGGCAGGGACACCTCCCACTATCCCAGGGTGCTCCAAGCCCCGTCCAGCCTGGCCTTGGACACTTCCAGGGATCCAGGGGCAGCCACAGCTTCTCTGGGAATCCTGTGCCAGGGCCTCCCCACCCTCACAGGGAAGAATTCCTTCCCAATATCCCATCTATCCCTGCCCTCTGGCAGTGGGAAGCCATTCCCCGTGTCCTGTCCCTCCATCCCTTGTCCCAATCCCTCTCCAGCCCTCCTTTAAGGCACTGGAAGCGGCTCTGAGCTGTCCCTGGAGCCTTCTCTTATCCAGGTGAACACCCCCATGGGTGTGGATCAACTGTTAAACTTCGAAACACATTTTAATATTCATTTTTCAATATATCCACACCTCTGGCTGCTCCTACATTTGACTGCCATCCCCTCTGCATCCACTGGTGCCTCCTGCCCTTTCCTGCATCCCTCCAATATCCCAGCTCCTCCCCTGGGAGCAGCTCATGGCTGCACAGGGGGAAGTGCTCTGACTGTCCCCAGCAGCAGAAATGATGAGTCACTGAAGGGAGAGATAATTACAGAAGAGTATCTTCTTAATTAGCACAGTGGGAAATGAGAAAGGAACGACAAAGTTTAATGTCTGCTGGTTAAACACTCCGAGTCCACGTGCAAGTGGGAAAATGCCAATTGGAGAGCTGCTTAAAAACCTGGAATGGTTGCTGGAGTTATAAATGGATACAGGAAAAGAAACAATAAGCAAATAGAAATGAAACACAACCCGTGGGGATTCTGCACTGCTGTAAGTGTTAGTTAAAATTACAGAAACTTGTTAAATGTTGTCATGTCAGCTCAGGCTGAGCCCCCAGAATGGTGCTGAGCAGAATGGCTGAGGGTTTGGGACCAGTTATCAGCAACTCTTCCTGTTTCCCTGCAGAAAATAATTATTCATGCTCCTCTTACTATTTATCTTAGTAATAAAACCCCTTTCTTTGATATAAAATGATTCCTTTAAGCCAACATTGCATCACACCCAGACATCCCTGCTCCAACATTTATCTGCAGATCCCCACCTGCCAAACACTGTTGAAGCCCCTGCTGGGAAGGAAAATCTATTTAATATTAGGAAGAAAGTACACTACCATTTTCTTTGCACTTAGTGAGGTATCATTTGCAGCCAGCACACTCTTAATTACAATGCTAATAAAAATTTGTAATTATTTAGAGGCAATATTTGTACTGTAGGTGTTTTTAATATGGTTCACTAACTAGTAAGCAATAGCTAACAACATGATTAAATTTTAATCTTAAACTGATTTTTAATCTTTAGTTGGATTTGGAGACCATCGTCACCATCTACAGCTCAGAACTCAAAGCAATACACAGAAAAAAAGGTATTTAATTCTCTAAAAAAATCAATTTCAATTTTAACCCTAGGAATAATTGCAAAGCTCTGTTTATCCAGCAAGCCCTGCAAGGGGTTTCCATTGTCCTGGGCATTTATGAGCGATTTATTCACTGAAATAGTGTCAGGGTTTACCCTGGAAGTCTTTCCTTATTGCAGAGCTCAGGAATGAGGTAGTCACAGAGACAGGTAATTAAAGCACATCACGCTAGAGAAACACGTTTACTGCACTTTGCTACAATTAACGTCTGTCCTGCCCCAAAAGCAAAGGTGCGGCCGGATCGCTCCTTTCCAAACCAGGTACATTGAGGAACACCCGGGATCTCCTCCTGGGCCGGAGGGGCTGGGAAGTGCCCAGGGGGAAAGGCTCTGGGGGTGCTCAAGGCTTGGACCCGATCCCAGCTGTGCCCAGCTGGGCAAGAGGCCACTGGCACCTGGATTGGATCGGGAATTCCGTGGCAACAGGGCAGTGATTGTGCCCTGTGCTGGGCACTGCTGAGGGACCTCAGATCCTGGGGCAGGTTTGGATCTCAGGACAAGGACACGGAGGGGCTGGAGGTGTCCAGGGAAGGGAACAGAGCTGGGAAGGGGCTGGAGCAGCAGGAGCAGCTGAGGGAGCTGGGAAAGGGGCTCAGCCTGGAGCAAAGGAGGCTCAGGGGGGCCCTTCTGGCTCTGCACAAGTCCCTGACAGGAGGGGGCAGCCAGGGGGGGTTTGGGATCTGCTCCCAGGGAACAGGGACAGGGGGAGAGGGAACGGCCTCAGGCTGGGCCAGGGGAGGGGCAGGTTGGATATTAGGGAAATTTTTTTCCTAAAAAGTGTTGTCTGGCCCTGGCACAGCTGCCCAGGGCAGGGGTGGAGTGCCCATCCCGTGAGGGATTTAAAAGCCCTGTGCATGTGGCACTTGGGGACAGGGGCAGGGGTGGCCTTGGAGTGCTGGGTGAATGGCTGGACTTAATGAGGGCTTTCCCAGCCTCGATGATTCCATGATTCCATTCCATGATCTGAGTATTCCCAAAGCAAAATCATGGGATTCAGGATGGTATCTCCAAGCCTGTCCAAAAGGAAGCCAGACCCAGCTCCCAAAGCTGGACAACTGATAATTCACCTACATTAAGAGAAAACAAACCTTAACCCAACACCACATCATCTATTTTTGCTTTGGGAAGGACGCTGATTATTTAGAAACACATTTTATATTTTTAAAAAATGAATATGCAATTCCAAACTGTAAAATTCTGATTTCTGGAAAATTCAGTTCTGAAGGAAAAGACGAAGAGGCACAGGAAAACTCCAAAAGTACTGATTTTCCTAAATCACCTTTCCAAGAAGATACTCAATGTTCAAATGGCTCTAGAACAAGAAGGGAAATTTTAGTATCAAATAATCCCCACAAGTAATACTAACACGGAGAAATTTCAGAATGAGAATTCCCTGCAGGAGAGACGACACATGCCAACGCTTTTCTCCCTCAGGGATAAAACATCCTATTTTAAACAATCTTGTCCGTTTTCTTCCAGTGAAATATTTAAATTGAAATATTAAGTTCTTTATATATAGTGAGAAAATCTGAGATAAATCAACCTACACTCAGCTAAGTGATGTCTCATTATAATGTCCCTGTTACCACAGTCAGGAATAGATGAAAAAGTGTAAATTACATTTATTTTTTCAATAAAATTTTCCTTACGTGGCCTTAAAAGACTACACAGCTAAACAAATAAATGGGTGAATATACTAAAAAAACAAACAAACAAATTCACTGGAATTAATTCACTACATTTTGGCTTTCAGAACATTTTCATAGAATTTACTTTGTTGAAAAGCATTTAAGTCCCTCTCAATTTCCAAACAGTTTGTAAAGATATAAAAATGAAGTTTTCCCTCTGCTTACAACATGTATTATTCTGTCTACATTAGCAACAAATAAAGAACTAAAAATCAGTTGTTATCAATTCAAATTAAATTGTCACCACTTGTGGACTCAAAAGGTAAAAATCCATCTTTAAAATGTCCCAAATTCCATCTTTTTGGTAACTGCTAAGAGGACTGGTTGTCCTGTGAGAATGTAAAATCCAAGGTGTCTGCAGACAAGTTTGCTCACTTTAATAATGTTTTTTTATATAATTTTAAATATAAATATATTATACAACACAACATGGATAAGGCTGTTTTAAAGAATATTTCCTATTATAAAATAACGGCTTGGATGGAAGTTTCAGCTTTCAGTGCATCCTAAAGGGAGTTGGACACAGATTCCTGAAGCTTTTACCAGCAGCATCACACCAGGATGGGCAGGAAAAAGAACCAAAACCAAAGCAAAACACCCCTAAGGTACATACGTATCTATCTACGTAGAGAAATTCATCCATGTATTTCTCACAGCATTAAAACAAACATTTCTTTTCTTGTAATAGAAAACCTGACAGTAAATTCAGCAGCACCCTGAGAGACAAAATTATTTCATGGATACAGCAGCAGAATAAAAACAAGTGCAAAACGTTTCCATTTATCACATTTTTCACTGAATATACACCATTTTCCATTTCCTTAGGCCAAGTCCTGCCTCTGGAACATGAGTAAACGGGAGAATAAAACAAGTGAGCCTTTTTCCTTGGAGAAAGAGACCTGCAATAATGGGAGTGATAAATATTTGGGGCTTTTCCTGCTGCCACAAACATTTTTGTAAAGCATCTTTTTGCCGATCAAGACGCAGGAAGGTGTTTTCAGTGACAAACTTTGCTTCCAGAGCTCCTGGAAAAGGCGTGCCAGCTCCTTTACCTGGTGTGATTTAAGGAGTTCAGTGCCCCCCTAAGCAGCAAAATGTCTTTTAGGTCAATCCAGGGCAACGTCCATGCAGAATGCAGAGCACTGATATGGGAGCTTAGAGGTGAGTATCAGTTTATTTAGTCTTGAAAATCTGGTTTCACCTCAAAACGTATTTTACAGATCCTGATTTGATCTCTGACAGTTCAGCCTCGGTCAAGAGAAAATTTGTTTTAAAGGGAAATCTTTTCCAGAGCTGAGCCCAGCGTGGAACGCTTAGTACAACTGATATGTGGCAAACCAATAAGCAAAAATTTCCTCAGTCTTAATTTTAAGTCAACAAAAACTCTTGCAAGTAACAAAATCTCATTATGGATGCCAAATAGAGGCAACGAAAGTATGTTGTTTTCAGTTCCCTACTTCATGTTTTACTGAAATAAATTAGTTTGAGGATGACAAATTTTAAGAAGTCGCCTGGAAGGAGACTGGAGCCAGGTGGGGTTGGGCTCTGCTCTCAGGGAACAAAGGACAGGATGAGAGGAAGTGGCCTCAAATTGTGCCAGGGGAGGTTTAGGTTGGATATGAAGGAAAATTTCTTCATGGAAAGGGTTGTCTGTCCCTGGCACAGCTGCCCACGGCAGGGGTGGAGTCCCCATCCCTGGAGGGATTTAAAAGCCCTGTGGATGTGGCACTTGGGGACATGGAGCAGTGGTGGCCTTGGCGGTGCTGAGGGATGGTTGGACTTGATGATCTCAAAGGTCTTTTCCAACCTAAATGCTTCCATGATTCTCTGAAGCACAATCATTACACATTTTTGGAAGGTAGTTTATTTGGTTCTTAGCAGGAAATCCTTGTCCAAAAATTTCCAGAATTCTTGCAACTATTAACTGCTAAAAGCAGACCAAACCTACAGCCACCTTGTCCTGTTTATTGTTTCAGTAGAGGGAAAATACTGCATTCCCAAAGAGCAGGGCCAAAAGCCCCACAACTCCGAATCCAGGAAAATCTCTCTGGGAAGAAGAGCAAAAGGATCTTCACACAGATCACAACCAGAACCTAGCCCTAATTGTGGCCTTCCAGGACCTGAAGGAGCCGCAAGAAAGATGGAGAGAGACTGTTCACAAGGGATGGAGGGATAGGACACAGGGAATGGCTTCCCACTGCCAGAGGGTGGGGTTGGATGGGATATTGGGAAGGAATTGTTCCCTGTGAGGGTGGTGAGGCCCTGGCACAGGGTGCCCAGAGCAGCTGTGGCTGCTCCTGGATCCCTGGAAGTGTCCAAGGCCAGGCTGGACGGGGCTTGGAGCACCCTGGGATAGTGGGAGGTGTCCCTGCCCACGGCAGGGGTGGAATGGGATGAGCTTTAAGAGCCTTTCCAACCCAAACCAGTCTGGGATTTTGTGATTCTACACCCACACCAGCTCAACTGAAACTCATTTTGCAAAAGGTTTATTTGTTAGAAACTTGATGATACACACAGAGGGAATCGACACAAAGAGTTCCCCGATTCGAAAGTGCTTTGCACTAACTTCCATAAAAAGCAGGCAAAAAAATTAATGAGATGTTTTAACAACACCATTTATCATGTTTCTAAGGCTATTTTTCAAAAAAAAAAGTCCATTTTAACCAAAAAATGCTTTTCTTTTAAAAGCTCCACACAGTGTCAGTATTGAACAGTGCCCTTCAATGGAGCCCACAGTGCTTAGGAGTTCTCAAGGTCAGTACATTTATTTCTGAGTTTCCAAATGCAACTGCCTTTCCTTGTGTTTTTTCCTTCCCCTGCTACACTAAACATTATTTCACTGAAAATCTAAAGAACTGCCCTCCATAAATCTGTTCCAGCTATCTTGGTTTACATGTCTACTAATGCTGATAATAAAATTATAAATACAGTCATAAAATACAGAAAACAACTGGATGTATGGGAATGGCCAGTACTCAAATAGTATAAAATAAAAAGGAAAAGCATTTATATGTTTAAAAACATATAAAATATGTTTTTAAAATAATTTTGCACACAAGCAGCACTGAATATGGGAATATAACCATTCTGGTGCCTCACCACCCTCACAGGGAAGAACTTCTTGCTTATATCCCATCTAAATCCCTCCTCTTTCAGTTTAAAGCCATTCCCTGTTGTCCTGTCACTCCAAACCCTTGCAAATATTCCCTCTCAAGAAGTCACCAAGGAGCTAAAATAAAAACAAAGTTACTGCAATGACAAACCCTACTTTATTTATCAAACACAATTAATGTTGGAAGCCACGTAAATAAATTTGATGCAGACCAGGGAAAGAATTTAAGGTTTGCAAACACCTTAACAAGGAACAGATAATTGGAGACAACTGGCATTCCCTGTCAGGAATTCACTGCCATCCCAGTAATTGGGACAGCCCAAAGGTATTAGGGATATTGTCTCTGCAGCAGACAAATCACTGCACTGAGGTATCACTATGACAAATCATGGGAACACCAAGGGAAGATAAATTATCTTTTAAATGACCCCCTCTCCACAGCAGACACGTGATCCTGCCAGATGAATATACTCCTAAAAGCAAAAGCCATCTTAAAGACAAATTATCCCACTTTTGGTGCTTCTCATTCAGCTGTTTTAATGTAAATTATTTAGCAACTGGTTTATTGAGGGGCTCGGCAAGCTTGACAGATAAGGAATATGTGCAATCAAAATTGAATTGATGAAACCACGCAGTTTAGATATCCCTGGATTAAAAAGCTCCTTGCAAGAGGAGGTCTCTTTGGGAAAGCTTTTGCATATTTTGATTAATTCCTACCTTGGGTTGGCTCAGCACATAAACCATCACACCATACCCCGGGGGCTGTTCCCTTACCACGTTTTGGGGACAGAACAAAGTGGATGTGGGAAGGAGGTTTATGGGGAAGCAGGCTCTGATGTTGTGCTGTTCTCAGCTTTCAGTGCTGCAGAAGGTGACACAGTCCTTGCAGACAGGAATTACTGCCAGGCTCTCATCAGTGGGGAAAACAAAGACAAGGCTCACTCCACATTTGCATGATATCAAAATGAAATCCCCACTACAGGCAATGTTCTCATTCCCTCCTCCCCAAAGAGCAGGAAAATGGATGAAATGCAGGAAGATTGGTAACTTCATCATGGCTTCTCTAACTTCAGTTCAATTTGCTGTGATATTTAATGTTACAGCAGCCAAATTAATGGTATTTACACAAACCCACATATCAATATGGTAAATAAGAGAAATACAATTTCCAGACAGGTCACATTTCAAGTCAGAATTTCTGTTGCAATATTGAAAGATAAAGGAGCTGAAAAGATTAATATCCAGTAGTAGCAAACGGGATTTCACAGAAGTGAAACTGCTCATCTCTGCCTACAGGAATGTCCTCACCTTACCTGCCTCTTCCCTTGGAATTTGGCTCCCAAACGACACCATCCAGTGCCACCCCTGCCATGGGCAGGGACACCTCCCACTATCCCAGGGTGCTCCAAGCCCCGTCCAGCCCGGCCTTGGACACTTCCAGGGATCCAGGGGCAGCCACAGCTGCTCTGGGCACCCTGTGCCAGGGCCTCACCACCCTCAGCCAAGAATTCCTTCCCAATATCCCACCTAAGCCTGCCCTCTGGCAGTGGGAAGCCATTCCCTGTGTCCTGTCCCTCCATCCCTTGTCCCAGTCCCTCTCCAGCTCTCCTGGAGCCCCTTTAGGCTCTGGAAGGGGCTCTGAGCTCTCCCTGGAGCCTTCTCCTCTCCAGCTGAACTCCCCCAGCTCTCCCAGCCTGGCTCAGAGCAGAGGAGAGGAGTTTTATCCTTGTCCTATGTCACAGGTTGCCTCCTGCACAATCTCACTTTGTCTGTAACTTCCTCAGGTTGTTCAATTACGTAAAATGTGTCCAAGGTTTCCCAGGAGCAGAGGAAAACTTCCCCAGTGTTTCCCTCTACCCACACAGATCCGTAAGCCCAGGTTTGTATTTTTTCCAGGAGATGTTTGGAGAAGCAGCCTTATCTGCATTTTATCCATTCTCAGGGAACACAGACCTATTTAATACTTTGCATTTAATTAACGGGAACAGGGAACCTCATCTGCAGGACCTGAGAATTATAATATGTGGGCTGAGTCTCCAAGAATGACCCAATTCTCCCTGTAACATTATTAAATCTGAATTTTATTTCTTACTAAACTCACAGCAACTCAGAATACTTTGGGGGATTCTCTCAGACAACCCATTGCTAAACAATGTGCAGTCTCCAGAAGAGCTTCAAAGGTGCTTCATGAAAGGAATATGAAATCAATCTCTAACTTGCAATCTAAGCAAAAGCAGATGAACATTTCTATTGTGGAAAACTGAATTAATTAAAACCCTTTTTTATTACGATTTGGGACGATGACCAAAACGTTCAGCATAATAAGCTCCAAGAGGATGCTGCTGATAAAAGGCTCTTTATCTTTTTCCTACCTGACCTCAGCAGAAATCCAACCCCAGCAGGACAAAAGGAGACTCTGTCAGCCTGGCAAAGGACAAACTTCCTGAAGTAAATAAACCAGAGTGTGGAGACAGGAGTTTCCTCTCACACTCAAGATTTTTGGTTTGATATTGATTTCAGGTCAATAACAGTAACACTTGGAAATTAAGACACAAGCTAAACATTTTAATGACATCTGATTCCCTTTTCCATTCCATGGAAAAGGCAAGATCACAGAATCCCAGGCTGGTTTGGGTTGGAGGGGACCTTAAAGCCCGTCCAGTTCCACCTCTGCCGTGGGCAGGGACACCTCCCACTATCCCAGGGTGCTCCAAGCCCATCCAACCTGGCCTTGGACACTTCAGGGATATCCTCCCGAAGGAAGGAATGCCATATTTGCTCAGGAAGTCTGCTGGTAGCAGACAAAGCTAATTCAGGTTTCTCTGTACTCACAAGTCAACCAAAATCCACCTAAAACATTATAGGGGAATAACTCCTCTATTCTCTCACTACCTCTAAGGTGCAAAACATGTTTTGACAATTTTCCTCATGCTATCCAGCACACTCCATACATTCCAGCAATAACAAAGCATTCTGAAGTGCTGCTTTTCCTCCACCGAAATAAACTCCCGTATATAATTGAATTTCATTTTCCTCCCAAACTTTGTCTTGGCAGAAATCAGAAGGGAAAAAAGGAAATCCCTCCCCAGGAAGAAGTCGTTCATCATGTTCTAACAATAACACTCACGCATTACCAACAGGATCAGATGTATATTCAGCTCTGGAAATGCCTTCCCACATGTACGGCCCTGGCGTGAAGGCAACGAAAGCAACTTAAGTTGAGAGATGTTTTTTAATTACACATCCACACTTAAACGAGAACTAACCTCTCCTTGCAAAAAGCAATTAAATCCAAACCAAGATTAAAGTCGGTGCTTTAAAACGTTCCAAAGTACAAAACAACTTCTAAGCTGCAGTGGCAGTGGAGGGGCAGGGAGTGAGCCCAGGAGGTGGTGGGGAAAGGGCTGGTTTGCTCCAGGAGCTCAGCTCACCCTTCCCTCACCATTCCAAGGGAATGTACATGGATATCCCATAATACACACTCCCTTTCTCCCTTTTGTTCCCCTCCCAGCTGGGCAGTAACAATGGGACAAAGCAGAACCTCTTCTACATGTTCTGATGTTCACGCCCAGACTCACCCAGGAGTTCTCCTGGAGACCCAGGAATCTGTCCCAAGGTGGAGTAAAAATCAAACAGCACAGGGAAAGCAGCTTTGATATATTAAAATTATATAAGAAAGAATAAGTAAAACCAAAAGCAGTGCACAGATTACAGCAAAACCCCAACGGAATAGTAGGGGGTGGAACTAAATGCTCTTTAAGGCCCCTCCCAACCCAAATCATTGTGTGATTCTATGGTTAAAATACCACAGAATTCAAATATTTCTCTATTTGTATATGATACAATACTACTTAGATATACTAAAAATACAAAAAATTAGAGAAGGAAAATACCAAAACATCCCCATTAATCCCAGGGCCCATCTTCAGGTCTCAAAACAAGAGTGAAATGTTTTATTCCTACTTTGTCACAACAGTATCATTATTTGGAAAGTGCTTTTCCTGACATAGTTTCCATGCATTTAGAACCATCATAACTACTTCGTTTTGGGGCATAACATTTGAAACCACAGCAGAGAAATCAACCAGCCCTGTGTCATGGCAGAGCCTACAGCACTCATCCCACTCCTGACATTTGGCAAAAATGGGATTTGAAAATAGAAACTTCTCTTGGTGCAGCTGAAAAATACTCCTCATCTCTTGAGGAGGGAAATTTAAGGATTATTCAAAAAATGCTCTGAAAGTACCTCAGAAAAGCTGCTTAGAGCAAGACAAAATGTTTTTGAGAGCCAAGGAAGCAGCACTGATTAGGCTGTTCCTATAAGTAACTGTGAGGTATATGGACAATTTCTGCATAAAGAGAGTACAAACATTACCCAAAGTCATTAACTGGTAGGCAGGAATTAATATGTTTACAATTCAAGCCAACTGATAAATATGAATATATAAGAGGTAAATTCTCATTGCATCCCTGTGAATTATTAAAACTCTTTCTTTCCTTAATAAATAGAAAAATTAACATGTACAAGCATTCTACTTTTTTCAGTTACTGGGGTTTTTTTCTAGCCAGGGATCTTCACTTTGTAACTTTTGATAACACTGGAAATTTTAAAAAAAATTTTTTGAAAATTACCCAAAAAAAAGCCAAACACACAAACAAAAGATATTTTCAAGTTCAAGCCTGTTCAATTAAAATTTTAGGATGAACACCACATCATGAATTATCTGTTAAATGAGCTCCTGTGGAATATCAAGGCCAGGTTGGACGGGGCTTGAAGCAATCCGGGATAGTGGGAGGTGTCCCTGGTGGGACTGGATGAGCTTTAAGGTCCCTTCCAACCCAAACCAGTCTGGAATTCTAAAGTGAGAAAGGCAAGGGGCTTGTCCTTTTTTACCCCCCCTTAAGACCTGTTGTCCCTTGTGCCAGCCACAAAAACATCTGACGGGATGTGTCATCTTCCAGGATGCCACCACCTGTCCATTTATCATCACCTCCAGGCCCCAGCAGCTTTCCCACAGGATATCAAGCCCCTGATTTAGATGATCAATTGCTGCAGAGCTTATCTGTCACTGGGTAATTGATGTGAAATAACCAAATTACAGATCAAAACAAACCTCGTTAGCGCATCATCCCAGCTCCTCGTCCCAAGGACAAGTTTCGCTCACAAATAAAGCCCCAGTGATGTTTCCAACCAGCCTTCAGTGAAAACTTTGATTTACATCAGCTCAGAGAGAATTAAAAGTGAATCCAATAAATAAAGAGAGTCTCCACAGCTTGAGGGGGACACAACAGATTGCCGGAGGTGCAGTGAAGGGCGACCAAATTGACAGCCTGGAGAAGAGAAGGTTCCAGAGAGAACTTCTTGTGGCCCTTCAATATTTAAAAGGGGCTTGGAAGAAAGATGGAGAGAGATTTGTATCTTCCCACTGCCAGTGGGCAGGGTTGGATGGGATATTGGGAAGGAATTCCTGGCTGTGAGGGTGGGGAGGCCCTGGCACAGGGTGCCCAGAGAAGCTGTGGCTGCCCCTGGATTTCTGGAAGTGTCCAAGGCCAGGCTGGATGGGGCTGGGAGCACCCTGGGATAGTGGGAGGTGTCCCTGCCATGGCAGGGGTGGCACTGGGTGAGCTTTCAGTTCCCCCCCAACCTAAACCACTCTGTGACTGTGACAAGGGATGGAAAAGCTCCCTCCTGAGAAGGGGCCACAACGCCCCAGATTTTTCCAAGGAGGCAAAGGGATGATTTCCACTTTCCTGAGGTTTCCATACCCACAACGGGGAGGGATGAAATGAGAGCACAGCTGTTGTTCACAAATTTCACTGTAGTGGAACCAGGAGGCAGCTGCTGAAGCCAACAAGAGATGAATTTCAAACAAATATGAGAAGGTACTTTTAATTTAGGCATTTATTTTTCCCACGCAGTGAGTAATGGAAGTTGTGCCTACAAAATCCATGGAGACAGGCAGCAAAGGCAGGTCCACGAGGGAATGCACAAAGTCAGGATAAGTCTGGAGACAAGAAGCAACCACTCCACCTCCCATCCAACAAATTTCCCCATGCAGGCTTGGGCAGAAGGATGCTGAGAAGGGAAGGATGTGCAGACACTCAAATATTAGGACACTACTTTAAATTCCTAGAAGTAAATTGAGGAAGTGCCACAATTACCAAAATTATCAATTTATTTCTGGGTTTTCAGAGATTTCACCCTCCTGGTCCCCAACAGCCCTTCCAGTTATTGGGCTTTTCCATAATACTCTTGGACACCCCTTGGATATAAAGCATCTGCTAATTATGCTCCTCAACCACTGCTAAGTATTAATATTTAAAGTACTGAACTCGTTTAAAAATTGAAGAAAATCAAAATGTGGTGCTGATTTTAATGTTTTTTAATGCAGTGTCCTGAAGCTATAGAGGACAGAGCCATTTTTATTGCACTGTATTTTGAAGAGCCACAGACCAAGGATTAAGAAGGACTTCACTTGGCCTCTGCTCTCAATTGTAAACTCATTTAATGTCATTATCAGGCTTCCCATATTTTTCATAACACCATTTTTTAAAATACCCTGTGCTTTTAGGATTTTCGGACTTCTCCAAATAACTTCTATTCATTTCTTAAGGTAAAACAGCCACACACATTTTAATACATAAAAGAATTAGGTCTTTGCACAGTCAATCATCAATTTAGCATATTCTTTTTTGCAAAAGCTGAGTTTCTGCGGCATTTTATTTAGAAAAAAAAAAATAAATAAGGGAGCAGAAGCTCTTAATTGTGAGCATATGGCTTAATTTGGGGTGTCCATGATGCTGGAACCTGCCTCTTTATGTCCCTTTTCACTCACTGCCATCATATTTCTCTGTTGTGTATCAACATTATTAAGGGCAATTTTATTTTGGCACCTGCTTAGGGATTTTAGAAACTACATTAAAGAGTTCATTTCTGAACATTATGGCCAAAACCCTTAATTTTGGTTTAGGCTTAGAGTACCAACAGAAATGGTGTGCTGGATTTACTCCTATTTGCACTGTCCATTATTTCTCTCTTCCATAATTCTGTATTATTTTCATTTTTCACTTGCTTCATGCATTTAATTTCAGCTTGGTTTTTTTTCTATTAAGCATTATGCATTAGGACCAGACTGCTCTCTGGGCTTCTAACTTTAAGGCAACATGGAAAAGCATATAAAAGTCTGTATTTTTATGCTATGTTCAAATTTTAAATAGTTCAATATTTCAAATGAGAAAACCTTACTGAGGGTTTGGGAGTTTACATCACTTTATAACACTGAATGTTCTCCAGTTTGACAGAAAAGTTGCATTAAATCCTCCATCTAATGAAATCAATGCGGTATAAATAATATATTATTCCACCAAAGAGCAAATAGGAATCAGATGCAAGTATTCCAATTATTTGTTAGATTTGCTTTCTTCTGTCCATAACTTGAGTTTGAACATGGAATTCATGCTCACCCTGGATTTCATGAGGTGGTTAAATCTGAAACCGTTTGTTTGAAGGCAATCAAAATTATGATCAGATTTTTGATTTTTCCTTTTTAAGCAGGGCAGTAATTTTCCTTTTGCCATAAAGCAGCTGCAAAGAAAACCCTGGAATTTGGGAAGGTGATAAAATAAATGAGACAAACCAAAATATTAACAAAGTTGGCACAATGTTCCTTTAAAAAAATTCTCCCACACTCCCAGTTTCTCAAGACATCTTAACAAGGATGTAATTTCACATTTGCTCTCACTGAGCAAATCAAACAGGGTGATTTATTATTCAGATGGGCACAAAGGATTTCTGAAATGCAAAAAGAAGGGCTATAAAAGCACGAGTCATCAGTAATGACGACAGGCTAAACTGCCTTTCAAATATGAACAAAATGCAGCCATTTAGGGTCTCATACATCACCCTCGCCCAGACCTTCATTTATTTCCCAACTGTACAGGCTGCATGAAAATGTAACCAGGGCAGAATTTGGCATCTCCTGGGAACATCTTTATCAGGCAAATGATTCCACACCACGAGAGATCACTTCAGAATCCCCGTCCTTGGAAGAACAAACGAGGATTTCCAATCATCAGGTTAGTTCCCTTCCCAAAACCACCTGGATGCTGAAAAGGAACTTTTCTGAACTATAAACACAGTGAAAATATGAAAAAACTCCCGCTTCTATCCCAAGAAAATCCAGACTTCCTTGATAAACATCTACAGCAATTTGGGCTCCTGATGAGACAGCGTTCAACTGGAACCCAAAATCTCAGCTCTAGCTGCTGAGGCCTGCTGTTATATTTTTCTTCCAATGATCTGTACGAAGGGAAACTGAGAGAGAGAGAGGACTAAATCCTGCTCATTCTTATCCCAACAAAGCACAGAAATAACTACCAGAGCTAATGAGGTTACTCAGCATTTTTCTTCGTAGAGCAGAAACCCCACCAATAGCAGTTCCCTCCACCAGCTGTTTAATATTTCAGCTGCACACAGGTATTATGGGTATTACTCACATTTTCTTAAATCCACTTTCTCTTCAAAATGTTCCTCCAAGTAAAGAGACGTGGAATTAGTCGCACTTTACAGATAAAGAACAGACATCAGCATAGGCTTAAATGAATTGTCCAAGCTCATGGAAAAAAACTTATCACGGAGCAAGACACTGCATCAAATCTCTCCAATTTCTGCCAAACATGACTCCAAGAGACCTCTTTTCTTTGGCATCACTGCCAAGCAAAATATATCCTTCCTCAAAGCAAGGAGCACCTCTAAGGATTTGACTGCACAAAGACCTGTTTGAAATTCCAGCCAAGTTTGCCTTCACCTCAGCTGGAGCAGAGGAGCATATTTAACATCCCTCCACTTTTTGTTCCAATGGCAGGTTGGGGAAATAAATAAATATATAACCAATTTAATCCAGGAAGCCAGGCAGCTATCATCCAAAGGCATGGAAAGAAGCACCCAATTAATGGGGATGAGGGTTCAGCAGTGTGGAAATACTTGCTTTTAGCAAAGCCAGAATGACAGCATTGCTCCCCAGTGACCACGGAGAGAAGAGGCACAACGTCGTCCACAGCTCTCGTTCAAATCAAGTGAACTTCACCCTTCTTTCACCTCAGACTGAGGTGCTAAGTTCTGTGACAAAGTAGCCTGGTCCTAAAGGAATAAGTACATCCCTGGGAACCCAGCTGAGGTATGAGGTGTTGGGACTTGAATTATGCCTCCTAATATAAATTACTTCATGCACATCCAGGAGCTGGCCCTGCAGGACAGGCCCCAAGTGGTCACACCCTTCTGCGCTGGGGACAGCGCTCAGCAGTGGCCACAACCCACCCAGGTGGCATTGCCAGCCCATCCTTCAGCTGCTCCACGTGGCACCAATGCTTTCCTTGGCTCTTCCCTACTGACAGAGCCCTGATCTCATCCCTAAACCTGCCCCTCAGCACAGGGCACACCTTTGAAACCAGGGAAAGTTCCAAAAATCACTTTGGTGCTGGTTTATCACGCTCCCCACACTGGTGTTTGCTGCAACACCTGGTAGGTTAACTCAAGCTCTGGCTGCCACGTGCTTTTCCCTGAGCTATACTTGACCTTGTTTCCTAAAAAACTGACAAGAACTTATAAACTGCTCCAGAAAATTGCATTTTAGTGCTACACTGTGGGACCTGTGTGTTCTAGTGGAGCATAATCCTACCAAACGTGCTCAGCACACACATCCCCCCAGGCATGGCATTCACTGGGACCAGTCCTTGAGCCCAAACCTGAGTGTGGGGAGCCCCTGCCAGGCTGACCCTCCCACACCAGCATCTCAGTCATCCAGATGTGCCCTGCCTCCTCACACTCTCCCAAAAGCTGAATACAAGCAAAAAACTCAAGTAAACCCAGAAGTCTGTAACACCGGGCAGTGTGAGAAGATGAGAATTTATAAACACACACAGGTACCTCCCCAAATTTATTAAGCAATTAGCAGTGTGGAAGAAGGGCCCCTTACTGTACTTCTCCACGGGGAGTACCACTAAAAACACTGCTCCCAAATACATGGTTTTCTCACTCCCCCCAGAAGTCCAAGGCAGGACTTCCACCTGCACGTGTCACATGCAGGAAGCACTGCAGCCCCAAGCAGTGCTCACTCCTCCCTGACAGACGCAGGGGGAAAAAGCCAGTCTGGGAAGGCAGGACACTCCACTGGAGAGAAACACATCTGTAACCCAAACCAATCAAAATTAATTGTCTCTTTTCTCTTTACACCCTCCCAGGTTGAAGCCCAGCCCCTCTCCCCCTTCTCAAGCATCCCTTCAACACTACATTTCATTATGCAACAGTTGTGCTCAGCACTTCTAAAGGCTAAAAAACTGGCAAGTGGGATGATGAAGCATTTCCAATTTCCCAGTGTATTTACTTCTACATGCTTTTACAGAAACACGAAGCATGATAATCAGGAAACACTTGATTTCTCACAACCCCTGATTTTAAAAGATCCCTGTGTACACCAATGGTGTCAGCAGTTACACACAAATCTGGTCCACATCGAGAAAGTGCTTTCAAATTCCCTAAAAACCTACAGAAAATGCTGTACAGTTTCTAAGTGGGGCATATGCATAATGCTGTGCAAGACTGATCAGCCCTGAGACAACAGCTTCTAAATATCATTATGGAGAAGACAAGAATGATGTTTAACTGCTGCATCTGTCAGAGGGATTCTCCTTTCAAGTCACTCAGGATATCGAGCAAGAGTATTTTCTTCTAGTAATCATGGTCTGGATAAACTCACACTTTCAGCTTGTAAAAAAGCAACAGCATCTCCCACCACTGATCTATTTGCTCTGTGGAAGCAGCCTACGTTATTTCAGACGTGGTCACCCTACCATGTAATTTTCCCCACGTCTGTATGCAGGCTGCAGCCCAAACCACATTTATTTTCATAGAGAGAAATCCACAGAGGACCTGGCATACAGCAAGTCAGCACTGCTGGAAAGAGAAACAGAAAGAAAAAACCAAAAGCCTGCTGGTTGCTGTTGTATCAGTAAGCAAGGTGATATTTCAGTTCTACCCAGCTATGTTTTTGGAAAAAAAAAACCTCTGGTGAAACACCATGAGAGACCCTAAGTGTGCTCAAAGCTGTGCCACCTGCTCGCTCCGGGCACTGTCCCTGTCCCAGGGCACAGCAGCAGGTGATGTGGAGGGCACGCCCTTGGGCACCCTCCTGTAGGGATCAGCAGGAGACTGCTCAGGAACAGAGGAAGAGGGCAATCAGGGTACCTGGACAGGTAGCAGGCAGGGAGAGCAACTTAGCTGCCCTCTGCTGACAGCCTGATTTGTTGAACACTGCTCTGATCCAGTCCTGCACAACCAAAGCGCGATTGAACCGGCGATGCTTTCCGTGGATCCCGAGCTTTGCCTGACAGCTGGATCCACGGGGAGCCCCTGACCCGGCGTGGGGCTGTCCCAGCAGGGCCCCGTGCCCAGGCCGGCAGCAGCGCGGCGCTCCGGCCGCTGCGGCAGCGCCGTGGGCTCCGTGCTGCAATGGGCTGCTCCAGCTAATTAACTCCAAAAACACATCCAGGACTCCAGCCAGGGCTTCTGTGATGCAGCCAGGGCTGCATCGTGTCCGTGGATGCACAGACTCATCCAGTGCCCAGCTCAGCTGTCCCTGCCTGCTGTGGAGTGGGGCTCATGCCGGAGCATTTGGGGCTGGTCCAGCCGCTCTCATCTGCCACTTCAAATCAGGGGTCACTACAGAAACCCCCAAAATCAATAATAATCCTCATCAGTGCTACATCAGTGGTGAAGACAGTGCCACAACAGAGAAACTACGTGGCCCACACCTGCTGGCACCCGGGCTAGGGGAGTTTCGTGTGAAAAGTATTTACTGAACAGCAAAACTACTGGGATTCTCAGAACGAGAGGAGACCGACCGACCACTTCCCAACTCAGACCAATTCTTGTGCCTCTCGTGGCATTTTTTGTCTGTCACTCAGGTTAAATACACATGACCCATTTAATTTCCAACTTTTAATGAGAAACATCACTGCTAAACCCTCTGTAAAATGATAAAGTGGTTTGAGAGAAAACGAGGAAAGATGGGGTTCAAGTTTTGCGAAGATTATCACGTTTATCAACCCTTGCTGCTCTGCCAAACTGCTTTGCTTTAACTTGCGTCCATTTTACCCGAGCTTTAAAAGCAAATGGGAGCATCTATTCCTTTAGCACCTTAAACACTTCCCCTCCCAATAAAAGGCAGCCGTGTAGCTTTAACCCAGCGCTTCGCTGAAATCCCCAATGGTTCAGCATCACCCACTCTGCGGCTGCTCCATTGCTCCCGTAGCGCAAGTGGAAAACCGGGGTGCGTGGGGATGGTGTGTGTGGATCTATTATTAATGAGTCGACGCGTGAAGGACCTAGAGGAATAACGGCGGGTTTTTAGCGAGGCTGCCAGCGGCGGATCGCCGGTCCTCCCTTCATTTTGTGCGGACACCGCGCGCCGAGCATCGCTCCATCCCACCTCCCC